>PVJC01011510.1:26788-41616 GCA_004026665.1 Murina feae | reverse complement strand
ACCAGTTTATTCTGTTCATCAGATTTTTTATTCACTTGATTTTTAGGTTCACTTGTTGATAGATATGTATTTGTTGTTCATAATTTTTATCTTTACTTTTTCTTCTTCCTCTTCTCAAAGGATACCTTTCAGCATTTCATATAATACTGGTTGGGTGGTGATGAACTCCTTTAGCTTTTTTTTGTCTGTGAAGCTCTTTGTCTGACCTTCAATTCTGAATGATAGCTTTGCTGGGTAAAGCAATCTTGGCTATAGGTTCTTGCTATTCATCACTTTGAATATTTCTTGCCACTCCCTTCTGGCCTGAAAAGTTTCTGTTGAGAAATCAGCTGAGAGTCATATGGGTATCCCCTTGTAGGTAACTAACTGCTTTTCTCTTGCAGCTTTTAAGATTTTCTCCTTGTCTATTTCTTTCACCAGGTAGGGAAAGTTTTCTGTCATTATTTCTTCAAATAGGTTTTCAATATCTTGCTCTCTCTCTTCTTCTGGCACCCCTATAATTCTGATGTTGGTATGCTTGAAGTTGTCCCAGAGGCTCATTACACTGTCTTCATATTTTTGGATTCTTTTTTCTTTTGGCTTTTTCAATTGGGTGTTTTTTGCTTCTTCACATTTCATATCTTTGACTTGATTCTTGTGATCCTCTAGTCTGCTGCTGGATCTCTGTATATTATTCTTTATTTCAGTCAGTGTATGCTTAATTTCTAGCTGGTCTTTTTTCATATCCTCGAGGGTCTCACTAAATTTATCAGCAGTCTCTAGAAAATTCTTGAAAAACCTTATAACTGTGGTTTTGAACTCTATATCTAGTCGTTTGCTTTTCTCCATTTCTGTCATTTGTGATCTGTTTCTTTGTCTCCGCACTTTGGCTGCTTCCCTGGGTTGATAGAGTGGCTTTCTGTGTTAGGTGATCACTGAGAGGAATTAACCTCTAAGCCACTTGGTTATAAGAGTCAGCTGTGTCTACTGTGGGAGAACTTCTGTGCTGGAGACACCCTTATGGGACAAGAGTTTTTTCAGTGGGGCTTTGGTGCTCACTGCATCTGCCCTGAGTGTGTCCGTTGTGGATCTGAGGAGTTGTATTTAGGATGGTCCCACTCTGGCCACTGGGTGACGCTGGCTCTTGTATCTCTAAGGAGGTGCTATTTTAGCTTTTGCTTTAGGGTACTCAGCCTTTTATATGCAAAAGCCTCTGTGTGCAGCTTGGGAGGGGCGGGGCCTTGGGGAGTCAGCTATGGCTGATTCTCAGCCTTGCACTAAGAGACACTGGGTCTCTGTGTACCACAGTAATCGCTGCAAGCAATGCCGACAGAAACCCGCTTTGGATTTCCTCCCAGTGCCAGTCAGTCCAACCTCTCTGGGTATGCATCTGGGTCCCCAGAAACTCGCCTGGAACTGGAGTTCAGAGCCACCGGGAGCTTGTGGCTCCCTCGGAATTGAAAAAGAACTGCGTTCTCCAGCGCCAGCCCTCTCTCCGAGCCCTGCATGCACCTCCGCACCTCTGTACTTTGCTTCTGCACCTCCTCTGAGTCTCAGTCTCTTTCTAGTTGTAGAATTTTCACTCAGCCAGCCTTTCTGTGGTTCTGGGTGGTGTTCGTTTTTTCTTTTCATTGTGATTTTGAAATAGTTGTGCCCAGCCACAATTTTGGTGTTTACCTATGCCACCATCTTGGTTTCTCTCCTAAACATCCTTCTTTATACATATTTCTTTGTGTCCATTTCTACTTTTTTAGAGATAAATTTTTAAAGATAAAAGGAGTAGAGTAACCAGCATAAAGAGTGTATTTTTAAGTCTTTTGACATATTTACCAAACCACTCTCTAGACAGATTGTACCAATTTACAGTGACACCAATAAATCGTCTGAGAGGCCCATTTTATCTTCACATTCCTTGGCAACAGAGGACACTCACTTCCCACCCTTTATTGTTATGCATTTAATGGGGGAAGAGTGAATGGTGTCTTGTCTTTTTCCTAAAGGGTTGGAATTTCCATGTTTACTGGCCATGTACTTGCCCTCTGTTTTTTGAAGCAGTCCGTGTCTTTCAAAAGGCGTCTCACTTTGGCATGGTCTTATCACATGCTCTTCCTTAGTGGGCAAGGGCAGGAAATCTTTTCCACAAACAGGCTTTCTCCAAAATGACTAGCATTAGAAAGGCTTATCTTTCGGGCATTCATGCTATATTTTAATGTCTTGGTAATAAAACTGAGAACTAGATTGTATTCTTCAAGTTATGGAGGGTTTCTGACCATTCCATGGGACCTACCTGAGGTATGGCAGTAAGGAGCAAATTTTTGGCATTTCTGTCAGGCTCTTTTTTATTTTTATTTAATATATTTTTATTAATTTCAGAGAGAAAGGGAAAGGAAGAAAAATAGAAGCATCAATGATGAAAGAGAATCATTGATTGGCTGCCTCCTGCACGCCCCCCCCCCCCCCGCCTGTGATGAGCCTCCCACCTGGGCATGTGCCCTGACCTGGAATCTAAGCGTAAGTTCCTGGTTCACAGGTTGCCACTCAACCACTGAGCCATGCCAGTCAGGCTCTTTCAGGGTCTTTAAACCAGGCCCACCGAAACCACTTCCTCATGCTGCTTCCAGCAATCCTAATCTGTTGCTATGGTCATACTTGCGTAGCAAAGGCCAGCCTTCTTAGCAAGAATCACCTCTGGAACTGTGGTCATGTTGACAGCATGCATTCCCTATATGGGAAACATGAAACTTTCTGCCCGGGAATTAAAATGGGGTCCTTGGATTGTGAGCATTGTCACTAGCTTCTTAGCAGTCTCTATGAGGACCTCTCTGGTTTGGGGGCAGAGCGGCTCAGCCACACACCTCTGGCACAGGAGTGATTCCCATTATAGAAGGTCTGAGGCCTCATGGTGGTTCTGTCGATGAACTGGTCAATAATGACGACATGGCTGGGCTGAATCTCTTCCCTGGAGGAACCACAAGCTGTGGTCACTATGACATGAGTACAACCCTCCTCCTTCAAAGCCCAGAGGTTTGCCTGGTTGTTGACTTTTGAAGGCATGATGGTATGCTGCCTCCCATGCCTTGCAAGGAGGACACAATCAACATTCTTTATCTTTCCCAAAACTAAGGCATCAGAAGGCTTGCCAAATGGAGTATCCACATATTTCTCGCTTCTTTCTTCTAAGATTTCTGCAATGATTCCCATCTTCATGGCTGTGGGAGTGGACATGCAGGGCAAAGAAGCACAGCAGGTTCCCTTTCTTGTCATTTTATGTGGAAAAGTGTTAATGATACTTTGCTATTATGCTTTAGAATGGAGCATACATCCTGCTTACAATTCCCATTGTAAAGAGTGTCCTTGTTAAGATTTCTTCATAGCCCTAGCTAGTTTTGCTCAGTGGATAGAGTGTTGCAGTTTGATTCTGGTCAAGAGCACATGCCCAGGTTGTGGGTTCAATCCTCAGTAGGAGGTGTGCAAGAGGCAGCCAATCAATGATTGTCTCTCATCATTGATGTTTCTATCTCTCCCTCTCCCTTCCTCCCTGATATCCATTAAAAATTTTTTTAAAAGATTTCTTCATATAACTCAGAAGTTTGTTATTTGTTTCCTGAACCTCATTAATGTAGGTGGTACATCCTTTCATTATAAAAATGGATATTCTCCTCATACTAAATTCTAGACACAATTTATTGCACGAGTAAATTCTCACTTAAAATGTAACGAATATGATAGCCTGCAAATGTGAAATATTTTCTATATGGCTCTTTCTTATGAAAACCTTTAATAAAATCTGAAGAATTAATATTGAATTATAATTCATTGAAGTTATTACTATAGAAGATTAAAATAATATATATCAGAAAATTAGTACATTCACAGTAGTTTTATTATTTTACTAGAGGCCCAATGCACAAAATTTGTGCATCTGCTACAGCCCCCGCCCACTTCGGCTTTGTCTGGAAGGAAGGATGTCCAGGAGGATGTCCGGTCTAATTAGCATATTATGTTTTTATTGTTAGAGATCATTAGAGATGACCAGGTATAAATGAGTATCATCTTGAAGGCTTTGGCCTTTAGGCCAAACAAAACCAGGGTCAAAAATTCCAACTCAGTTAATGCTTCCTCAAAGTATACACTGTTATAATTTTTTTAACACCTAGTATTTTTTTAAAAATCTAAGGAAATATGTACAATGCCTCTTTCCCAAAAAGCTATTAAGCAATGTTGATATAAATTAAAAACCTAAATAATGGGATAAATATACCATGTTCATGGATTCAGGACTCATTATTGTAAAGCTGCTACTTTTCCCTAAATTAATCTAAAAATCAAATGTAATACTAATCAAATTCCCAATGAAGTTTTTTGCAGAAATCTATATTGAAATGCATGAAAATAACCGAGGCAATTTTGAAGAACAAGTTGGGGAGAAATCATTTTATTTATATCAAAATACTTAGAGATACAGATGAATAGACATATAAAGATGGATCGATGAATAAAATAATGAATCAGAATAGAATGTTCAGAAACAATGTATACTTAATTTATGTCTAATGTGGCACTGTAGAACAGAGGCAAAGCACAATCTTTTCAACCAATAGTGTTATGTTAACTGGATAGCCATATGAAAAAAATAAACCTTAACCACTACTTGACACAATGAATAAATACCAATTCAGATGGATTGTATAGCAGAATGTGAAATGTAAATAATAAAGTATCTAGAACAGGAATGGAGAACCTTTCTCCTGTTAAGGGCCATTTGGATATTAATAACATCATTCCAGGGCCATACAAAATTCTCAACTTAAAAGTTAGCCTGCTATGTTTGCTCAAACATTTAATTAACTCACCCTTAATGCTTGGGCAGGTCCAGACCAAATCATTTCTCTGGCGTATGCCCCGAGGGCTAGATGCTCCCCATCCCTGATCTAGAAGATAACATAGAGAATATCTTTAAAAATGTAGGGTAAACAAAGATTTCTCAAAATATAAAAAGTGCTGATCGTAAGAAAAAAGATTGGCAAACTGGACTACCTTAAAGTTAAGAATTTCTGTTTCAAAGTCACAATTAATGAAACCACCCCTAACACTGAAACCAGGCCCCAATAGGTGTTTTGTGTGTCTCCCCCTGGCCGCCGGATTTTTAGTGTATTTCAGGAGATAATAATAGGTCTGCTCACAGCACTCTGGAGACCACCAGACCAAACTGGATCAGAATAGTACCAGAGGGTTGATCAGGAGCACTTACTAGTAGCAACTAAATGACTCTAAGATGACCTCCATAGCACAGTGAAACTAAGATTCAGGGAACTCAAGTAGCAGATATGTTACAGTCAACACTCAGAGCCCATTAAGCAGTGAGCAGCCAGTCAATAAAGAAGATCCCATGCAGACAATGGACACAGACACTGGGGCAGTGGGGGCTTGGTGGGGGGAAGAGGGGCGGTCAATTGGGGAAAAAGGAGACATATGTAAAACTTTAGACAATAAAAAAAAAAGATCCCATGCAGAGACCAAAATTGGACACATAGGACTAACTAATCAAACTCTGCCCGGCTGGAATGTCTTTGTTTTTTCTTGCCTCTTCTACATCCCTTATCTTCTTAATCACTTAGTTCCAAGAATATCCAATCCAATGTGGTTAATAAAGTTATATAAGTTTCAGGTGTACAATTGGTTAGTTAAAATTATAGGTTTCAGGTGGTCAATTCTATAATACATCATCTATGTATTGTATTGGTTGGTCACCCCCCTAAGTCAAGTCTATTTCTATCACCATTTATCCCCCTTTGACCCTCTTCTAACTCTCCCCTCCCCCACCACTCTTTCCCTCTGGTAATTACCATACTGTTGTCTGTGTCTATGAGGTATTTATTATTATTTCTTTGTACTTAATCCCTTCACCTTTTCACCCTTCCCCTCTGACAGCTGTCAGTCTGTTCTCTGTATCTATGAGTCTGTTTCTATTTTGTTCATTAGATTTTATATATACTGTATTTTTCAGCTTATATATACTGTATAAGACGACCCCCAACTTTTGAGAAGATTTTTCTCCATATGTGGCACAAAAAGGAGCCGACCGGAGACACTTGCAGTCTCCGTCCGGCTCCATTGAAATGAATGGAGTGCGGCTGTTTTTGAGCTCCCCTCACCTTATGCTGCGACCTCAGATTTTCCAGTCTGGCTCAGAAGCTGCAGCACCCGCCCTATAAGACGACACCCGGCATAAGACAATCCCTGACTTTTGAAAAGAGTTTCCTGGGTTAAAAAGTCATCTTATACGCCGGAAAATACAGTAAGTGAAATCATATGGTACTTGTCTTTCTCACACTAGCCTATTTCACTTAGCATAATATTCTCCAGGCCCATCCATACAGTCACAAAGGGTAAGATTTCATTCTTGTTTTTTACCGCCAAGTAATATTCTACCAACTCAAGCCCTTTAATTAGAATTAATAAATATGTATAGGTCCTTTCTAACCTCTTTCTTCAAATTTCCTTTGAGAGGAGACTGTCTGAGCCAGTCTTGCCTCCTGTCTCCCCATCTGGCTGCCTGACAAATCAATCTTTGTGAAAATCTGTTGCCTCAGACTTTGGCTTTTCTGGGTGCCATGAGCATCAAATTCACTAAATTTGTTCAGTAACATTGAGAGAGAGAAAAAAGAAATTACAGAGGGGGAGAAGATACAAACAATGAAGGGCTGGAATCCTAAATATAGATAGTCCTAAAATTCAGTAGAGAAAAGACAATCCAACTGCAATATGGCAACAGACTTGAAAAATCCCTTGCAAAAAGTATACCAAAATGGACAACAGACATTTAAGAACATACTCAATATTATTAGACATCAGGGAAATGGAAGACAAAAACCATTTTTGTAGATTTGTTGTGGTGTACCACCAGAATGACAAAAACAGAAACAGGCAGGAGATGGGCTGGGGGAGGAATGGCTGGGGAGACATCAATGGGGGGGAAAGGAGACATATATCACACTTTCAACAATAAAGAATTTAAATTTAATCCAAACAAAACAGAAACAAAGCAGAGCAAACAAAGCATTAGTGCCAATATGGACCAATAAGAACTTCTATACGTTAATGGAGAGTGGAGTATAAATTTGGAAAGCTGTTTAGCAGTATTTACTCAAGTTGATTATAAGTGTACTTCATAATTCCCCAATTTAACTCTTACCTTTATACAGTAGCCCTCCCCTTCTCCCCATTATCTGCACTTTGACTTTCCATGTTTGAAGTTATCCCCAGTCAACCGTGGTCCAAAAAAATTAATGGAAAATTTGAGCAATAAACAATTCATGTTTTAAACCATGTGTTATTCTGAGTATGGTGATGAAATCTCATGTCCAGGACCTGAATCATCTCTTTGTCCAGAGTATGTACACTGTAATGCTCTCTGCCAGTTAGTGACTTAGTAGTCATTTTGTTATCAGATTGGCTCTTGAAGTATCATAACGCTATGTTTAAATAACCTTGTTTTACTTAGTAATGTTCCCAAAATGCAACAGTGGTGATGCTGTCCATTCAGATATGCTAAAGAAGAGCCAGAAAATGAGTCCTTTCAGTGAAAAGCGAGCTCAGTACATTAAGATATTTTAAGAGAGACCAACTTCACATAACTTTTACAGTCTATTGTTATAGTTGTTCTATTTTATTAGTAGGTATTGATGTTAATCCTCTACTGTGCTTACTTTACCTATTAAAATGTATCATAGGTGTATATGGATAGAAAAAACATAATATACATAGGATTCAGTATTACTTAGAGTTTCAGGTCTTGGAATGTTTCTCCCATGAATAATGGGATACAACTGAACTCAAACAAAATTCACACAAGTGCACCAAAGGAAAAATTCAGTAATATTCACATTATTGGCAGAAGTCCAAAAACTGGGAAACAACCAAAATTCTAATCAATAATAAAATATTTAAATAAGCATACACACATATTAATATTATTCAGGAATGAAAATAAAAAAAGAGAGAGTTGAACACACACACACACACATCAGATAAGTGAAAGAAGTTAGATACATGGTGTTAATACGGTGCGATTTCATTTGCATAAACTTCACACTGGTGAAAACATCTCCAAGGTGAGTCCTGACAGTGTATATATTTAGGGAGAAGAAAAGGATGGAAATTGGGAGGGGTCTGAGATGAAGAGCGGGTGAATTTAGGCTGCTGGTAAATGTCCCATTTCTTATGGCTGTTGAGTTTACACAACAATAAGTTATTACACTCCACACTTAGGACTTTTTCACTATTCTGTATGTCTGTTATACTTCGATGGCTTGTTTAAGTACACAGATTCAAATAGAGAAAGTGATCACGAAACTGAAGTAGTCAATTTTAAGGCTTTTGTAATGGCAACTTGGACTTCAAGGACTTTCTAGAAAATCTAATCAGTTTGAGAAGTTTCCTCTAAGTGACATGGTATTTACATGTTATCCAATATTTTCTCTACATGCTTTTTATGTGTTTTTTCATAGGTAAAAGAGATAAAGAAAGGAAATGCACACTTTGGAGTGTAAATACTATGTAAGTCAAATGATAGATGCTTTACATGTTTGTTTTTTAATCATCAGAACAATGCCATGATTCAGATTAAGAAATTGAGACTCATAAACGTTAAGTAACATGCCTGAGGTCATATATCTGAAGGATATGTGTCCGAGGACGTAGCTAGTAAGGGTTAGAGTCTGATTTCATTTAAACTGCATACTTTGCACATGAAACTGATGTGAGAAAAACATGAACTTTACTGTCAAAGACCTGAACTTATGCTATTACCTCATCATTTATACTGGCACAACCCTGGAGAAAAACACTTAACCATTTTGAGCCTTGGCTTTCTTATTTCTGAAACAGAAAACTGGAGGTTACGACTGCCCCACCCATATCCCCTTTACCACCCAGAGCACCCAACTCCATCTGCAGTGAGCACTGGCTGACAAAGGCCCTCTTCAGATTAGACTATTGCCCCCCAAGTGTTCACACAGGAACCTCCCTCTGTCCCCAGGGATCTTTACCAGTCTCTGTTGAATGCACAGGCTGGCTCATTGCATCTAAGAGTTCACATTTATGCTGCAGTTTATGCTCATAGCTTTCCAGAGACCTCTGTCTTGCTTCACTTTTATTTCCTGTCCTGTCTGCTTCCCTCACTCCCCTTCTCTAAGGGTACTTTCTCAGTAAACCCCCTGAACAGAATCTCCCTCCTAGGCTTTGCTCTTACATAACCAAAGGCAAAATATATTCACTTAAATGTTATTCAAATAAAATGAAATAAGTATATGAGAAACATTTATTAACAATATTATAAAAGTCTAATACTAATACAGGCAGAATTATATAAAAAGTAAAATTTATTATTTTTATTCCTTTTCCCTCAAATATCAAAACTATTACCTTTCAGGTACCTAGGGAACTTGTATTCTCTCTTCTCTCTCATATGTCAAATCAAGAAATTAGTGAATGTTCTGATACCTGTGTCCCTCAGCTAATCAGTCAATGTTGTAGCCTTAAGGTCCTGAGGTGTTCAAGAGAAGGAAGAGGAAAAAAATGGGTCTGGTCAGCTTGCCTTGGTCACAAGTGCTTCAACCTGGGTAAATACATTTTGCTAACTTAGAGGTATTCAATATTTTTGCTGGAGTACCTCCTAAAAGAATGTTTGAATTATACTTTTTTCAGTGTTTAGCTAATGTTTCATATTGATGTGTTAACAGTGAAACATGATTATAACTTCCAGCAAGTTGTATATTGCATTTGTGTGTTAAACATTTTTCATCAAAACATTAGTACGTCTAATTTAACTGATTTAACTTAGTTAATGTCTGCCAAAGAACTTATTGCTAAAGCCAGTTCTTAACTGTGAAACCAATGATCTAAATTAGGCTTTTCTGAGAGAAGGAGAAACAAATCCTGATTTTGTTTTTTATTCAAAACAAACATGCAAATATGTGTCCCCACCAGCTTCTCACCACTGAATTCTAAGATGTATATATAATGCCTCCTTTTCAGGAGGTAAAGTCATGGAAGTTCAGTATGGTAAGAAAGGAAACTGTCCTCTCCAACGTTTTCTCTGATGCCTTTCTAGCTTTGCCACATTGGGGTGCCCCTTCACTGTCACTTCTCAAACTGTGTTTTTGTTGGAACCCCAGAGAACTTCACATCCTAGGATAATGAACCGTAGTGATTTCAGACAAGTAAGGGCCTGGCGAAAGGGTCTGTGAAGTGAGAAACGAGAAAGGAGGAGCAGCCACTCACAGGGCATTCTCTGACCATCAGTTTTGAGAAAGAGTAAGTATGAGCTTTAAAGATCTGGAAAATTGGCCTCTGTGAAGTGCTCTGACATGGGTAACCTCTGGAAAGCCTTCTTAGATTTCAGGGGCTATGCGTGTCACCCCCTTAGCCTCTGAGGCACCCCTTGTTCAGCCAGACACCTGTAGATAAGGGACCTCCACTGGTCTCTAATCAGGATTTCTCCCAGGAAGAGTCCACAGCTGAGAACATTTGTTCCTCTTGGATTCTTATTGGTTGTTTTTTATTATTATTACTAGAGGCCCAGTGCATGAAATTCATGCACTGGGTTGGGGTGGGGGTTGTCCCTCAGCCCAGCCTGTACCCTCTCCAATCTGGGACTGCTCAGGGGCTATCCCTGTGGGATCAGGCCTAAACTGGCAGTCGGACATCCCTCTCACAATCCAGGACTGCTGGCTCCCAACCGCTCGCCTGCCTGCCTGATTGCCCCTAACCGCTTCTACCTGCCAGCCTAATCACCCCCTAACCATTCTCCTGCCTGATCACCCCTAACTGCTCCCCTGCAGACCTGGTCACCCCCAACTGCCTTCCCCTGCCGGCCATCTTGTGACCACATGGGGGTGGCCATCTTGTATGAGGGTGTGAAGGTCAATTTGCATATCACCTCTTTATTATATAGGATTATTACTCTTTGGTGGCAGGTGCCTGTACTTCAACCTACTTCAGCACAAGATAGGAATAAATGATAAGAATAGTGGGGTCTCACAGACCCTAGGGCAGAATGCAGTTGGGCCTCAGGAATGTAGTGGAATGAGGAAATGGAATTCCAGCGGTCGTTCTTCTTTTACTCCTGCTCTTCTCAGCATGTCTGATTCACCTCTCTCTCTCTCTCTCTCTCTCTCTCTCTCTCTCTCTCTCTCTCTCTCTCTTTTATTTGCTTTCCTGATCTATGGGGAAGAATATCATGGTTGCTGAAATGCCTTAGTATAAATATGACCTGTTTTCCAGAAAAAGACTGAACCCAACTCACCAGAGAAAGGAATCTTATAGGCAATGACAGGATCATGTGCCCAGTTCTGGTTCATGGAGAATCATTGGCATGAGTCAGATTGTAAATGAGACCTCTGAACAAATAAAACTTCCAGCATAGGTAAAAAGAAAAAAAAAAAAAACACCAAAAGAAAAAAATTAAAATAAGGAAAGAAAAAAAATCCAGCATACACGCGAGGCCTTCCAAGGCCATAAATACCTGGGATAGAACTCACTCCATTCTAAGCTGAATCAATGGATTTCCTATCTTAGGAATATTTTCACATTAGTCTATCCACAAAAGGATTAAGTGCTATATTCTCAGACTTAAGAATTTCATACAATAGAAGGGACATTATTGGAGGAGTGAGCCATCTGCCCATGTAACCCATCAGACTTACTCCTAGGATGATAGTGGAGGTGGGACAAGGAGATTAATTTGAAGTGCTATGGGAAGAGAGGTGATTTTTTTAAAAACTGCAAATCTTCACTGAGGTGATCAGGTCATTGTCTGTCCACCATCCCTCTATCCCTCACCCTTGCCTGGCTTCCTTTCCTTACCTGTCACTTGCCCTACTTTCCTTTGTTTTTTCCTGGAACACTCTCCAATAAGTCACTTTTATATGAATTTTTATTTCAGGGTATGCATTTGGGGATTCCAACTTTAGATTCCTGTCCATTAGAATTATCTGAAAAGTTGGTTTATCTGAGCAAATAAAAATTCTTTGTCCAGACCATGAGTAAGAAAAGCAAAGTGTATTTTTATCCTAAAAAAATAAGTTAGAAACTTTAGGTTTTTTTATTACCTTTTTTCAAAATATATTTTTATATATTTCAGAGAGGAAAAGAAAGGGAGAAAGAGATAGAAAAATCAATGATGAGAGAGAATCATTGATTGGCTGCCTCCTGCACACCCCATACTGGGGGGATCAAGCTCACAATCCTGGCACGTGCTCTGACTGGGAATTGAACTGTGACCTCCTGGTTCATAGGTTGATGCTCAACCACTGAGCAACACCATCTGAGCTAGTAACTTTATCTTTAATGAATACATGATATGTTCCTATATATCATGATGTGTGTGTGTGTAAAGAGATTCAAGGAATTGACTCCTATCGTTGTAGGCTTGTGAATCTGACATCTGCATGGCAGGCAAACTGGCTAGAAACTCAGGCAGCAGCTGATGTGATAACCTTAACACAGAATTTGTTCCCCAGGAAACCTCAGTTTGGGCTCTCCAGGCTTTCAACTAGTTGGATGAGGCCCACCCACATAACCAATGGCAATCTACTTACTTACAGTGAACCACATTTACAAAAAACCTTGAAAAGATCCCTAGTTGGTTTTACTCAGTAGATAGAGCGTCAGCCTGTGGACTAAAGGGTGCCAGGTTAGATTCCAGTCAAGGGCACATGCCTGGGTTGTGGCCTCAATCCCCAGTAGGGGGCATATAGGAGGCAGCTGATTAATGATTCTCTCTCATCATTGATGTTTCTATCTCTCTCTCCCACTCCCTCTCCCTCTCTCTTCCTCTCTGAAGTCAATAAAAATATATTTTTAAAAAATACCTTGAAAGAAACACTTAGACTAGTGATTTTCAACATTTTTCATCTCATGGCACACATCAACTAATGACTAAAATTCTGTGGCACACCAAAAATATATTTTCTGCCAATCTCTCTCTCTCTCTCTCTCTCACACACACACACACACACACACACACACACACACACACACACACACACAAGGAATAATTTGACCCACTCACACCAGATGGCTATTGTTGTGTTGGCTGCTATCCCTTTTTAATTTGACAGTTTAAGGGAAAAGAGGTTGGTGTCCCTGACTAAATAATCACATGCTACATGTTTTAAAAATTCTCGTGGCACACCTGCCATGGCATACCAGTTGAAAATCACTGACCTAGACTAGTGTTTGCTTAAAAAACTGAATGTTATAGCCTAGGCAGGTTGACACAATGAACTGCCCACAACACTGTAGGCCTAACATAATGAGAAGAAAACAATGTGTTTTACTGTATCAAAATAGTACCAAAGAATGGCTCTTACAGAAACTGCATAACAACAAGTATGCATATTATTAGACTGCTAGTAGCCCGATGCATGGAATTTGTCAAGAAATTTGTACCAGCCTGTGCCCTCTCAAAATCTGGGACCCATCACTCCTAACCACCCACCTGCTGGCTCCTAACTGCCCACCTGCTGGCTCCTTATCATTTGGCTCACCACTCCTTAGCACTGCCATGGAGGTGGGAGAGGCTCCTGCCACCACCGCTGTGCTTGCCAGCCATGAGCCCGGCTTCTGGCTGAGCGACCCTCCCACTGTGGGAGCACACTGATCACCAAGGGGCAGCCCCTGTGTTGAGCATCTGCCCCCTGGTGGTCCAGTGTGTGTCATAGCAACCGGTTGTTCTGGTCATTCCACCGTAAAGGTAGTTGGGCTTTTATAGATATAAATTTATATTAACTTGTTATAAAAGGCAGTGATTTACAAAAATAAACTCTATACTACATGCTGTTTATATCTAGACATATTCTTATTTCTAGGTAATCTGCTTACATCTTTGAAAATTAAAAAGAACTTAATGGTTCTAGCTGTGGCTAAGACACATGAAGAGATCATTTTTCCCTCTCCAGTTCATATAATATTAATAAATGCCAAGTATTGCCCAATACTACCCATCTATAGAGGCACTTAAATGCTGAGAGTGAGGGAAAAACTAAGCCTTGGCCTAAGATGAAGCTAGTAAGTTTTAAAAGAAATAGAGAAATCAGAAATCTGGTGTAGGGTTGCAGGGCCCCAGGGGAGATGTAGTAATATCAAAACCAGTCCAACTGGAATATATCCAATTAATTCCAGTAGAGGCCATGCAACAGGGATAGCAGAAGTTCATCTCAGGAGCCACATATATAGGAGTATCTTGATATTTAAAACAGAAATATGACACATGCCCTAGTTACTGGGTGCAGCATGGAGTTCCCAAAGGGTTAAACAGGTTATTTAGAAACGCTGATTGGCATTACTACCCTTATAAAATGTTTGGTTTCCCCCTAATTTTGGACACATGGGAACATCGTATGCCTTGGTTCCCCCTTGAAATTAGGTGTGGCTAAGTGAGGAGTTCAGGGCAATACAACATGAGGGTAGTCATTCATGAGTGTCATTTGTGGGAAGAAACCCTTGATTGCTGGAGCTCAGCTCTCTGGAGCTCTCCTCTCCTGCTGGGTGGCTGAAAGCATGCACTCATATGGGTGCTGTATGGTCAGAGCCGGATGCAGTGTTGAGTCAGCACAGAGAATGGTTGTCCTGGAGGGTGGCCCAGATGTGCAGAGGACTTCAAACGTTGTGAAGTAGCAATATTTTTCAGTTTTTCTTGTCTATCGCATAGCCTCCCTGGTCATGGCATGGAAATAGGCATAGAGAATATTTAGTTATAAATACCTCTAAAACTGACCAAGTGGTCAGAATCTTTCTCTCTCTCTCTCTCTCTCTCTCTCTCTCTCTCTCTCTCTCTCTCTCTC
>PVJC01011510.1:0-18921 GCA_004026665.1 Murina feae | reverse complement strand
ATTAGGCCTTTTCAAATAGGAAAAAGTTGATTGTGGTGGAATTTGGAAAGAAAACAGGAAGGATGCAGGGTGGGAAACTCACTTAGTTCTCTTCATTATTCCCTAAGAAACCCCAGCCTCCCCGGCAGGCCTTGGTGCTGAACTGAGGCTGGTGGGAGAGAGGGACTGTGCGGAGGTGACCTTCTGGCAGAGGAAGAACCTCGCTCCTCATTCTTCCGCAGGTAGATCAGGAAGGAACATTTGGACCACGGTCACCTCTCGCCTCTGCCTTGAATTATCTTCTTTTCAACCGGAGAGACCCATAGTGTGAACCCTCCTAGGGCTTCGAGGCCCTGCGAGTATGGGTAGCGGTAGCATCAGATGGGTGTCAGGCAACTGGCCAGAGCAGGGAGGTATGTCACAGGCAGCCTGACCAGTGGCTCGCCTGAGCAAACAGGGAAAAGGTGGCCCTCTCCGGGGTGTCTCTCCCGCCCCCACACCCCAGACCTGCAGGATCATCTCAGGGTGTCCCGGTGACTCAGAGCGGTCCGGGGTCATCCTGACTCCTGTCCGGATCTTCCTTGGATGGACAGCCCGCTCCCGCGTCCCCCGGCGCTCAGCACATTCGCCCACGTCCCCTGCCCGAGAGGCTGGGTGGCACCTCTTCCCCGACCCCCCGGCCCCGCCAAGGCGTGGAAGTAAATGCTAGCAAGCAACACGTCGCCAGCGTAAAGGGCCGAATAGCTGAAACAGCTGTGCAGCCATCACACAGGAGCCCGCTCCCCAAGGTAAGGTGCTTATTCGCCGACGTTTTGGCGATCCTCCCTGGGCAGCTGGGGCAGCCGCAGCAACTGCGCCCCGGGCCGCGGACCTCCCGCACCCGGCCCTCCTGCGCCCTCCGGTCGCCGCTCACCCCGTCCCTCGGCTCCCAGCCGCCTCCCTCCGTGCCCCCTCCAGGGACACGCACACACCCGGAGACACCCTCCGCGCTCGGCTACTCACACTGGCGCTTACCCCCGCCGCCGAGGCACGTTACCCAAGCGGCGGGAGGGTGTGTGAGGGCCCGGGGAGGAAGCGAAGGGGGGCTGGGGTGGCTGGAAGAGCTCCCCCTCCACCCAGGCGCGCCCCGGCCCCGGTTCCTGCCCCGATCCCGGCCTGCCAGCCACAGGGACACCTGAGCAGGGCTGGGCGGCGCAGGGGCAGGCGGGCGGGCGGGCGGGCTGGCAGCTGAGAGCAAACAGGGCGGGGGCGGGGCCTGAGGAGGGGCGGGGCCTGAGGAGGGGCGGGGCGGGCGCAGCCAGGAGGTGTAGAGTGACGCGCAAGTTGGCCAATAGGCGCCGGCGGCTCCGACGTGAGGGCGGGATCCGGGGCGGGCTCCGCGTGGAGGCGGAGGCTGCCCGGGAGTGAGAGGCGGGGGCCGGGAGGAGGAAGGGGAGGAGGCGGAGGCGGGCGCGGTGGCGGCGGCGGCAGCGGCGGCGGCGGAGGGTAGGTTGCGCCTGGGACTGTGTCTGCCGAGCTCCGCGGCTCTGCCTGTGTGAGTGAAGGAGCGGCGCGGGACGCGGAGGCGAGCGGGCGGTGGGACGTCTCCGGCGGCCGCGGACTTGCTGCGGTGCTCGGCGTGGGGAAGCAGCGGCGGGGACAGCGGCGGCGGCAGCAGCAGCAGCAGCAGCAGCGGCAGCGACAGCAGCGGCAGCGGCAGCGGCGGGCGCCTCTCCGCCGCCGGGGACGCCGAGGCGCGGTTGGTGGCACTGACATCCGCGGCCCTGCCTCTCCTTTCTCGCCCCCGGCCCGCCCCATGTGATCGGTCTTAACCCCGGCTGTGTGCGCGCGTGGGGCTCCATTCCGCGGTGCCCGCTCTCCGTGCCTGGGTGGGTGCTCGAGTGTGCGCTCCTCCTCCCCATCCCCCTTCCCCAAGAATAAAAGAAGAACCGAGAGGCGTGCTCAGAAAATAAATAAATAACCAGCACACACGCGTGCCGGGAGCCGAGTCGGCGGGGCTGGCGGCGGAGTGAAGGCGGCGGCGGCGGCGGAGGAGGAGGAAGAGGGACGTGCGGCGGAGGCAGTAACTTTACAGCCGGCTCCGAAGCCAGACCTCCGGCGAGCGGTGTGCGGCGCGGCGGCGGCGGCGCTGAGTGTCTGGCCCGCCTGTCCGGTCGGGGTGTGCAGTCGGACGGACCGGCAGCGCGTCGCTGTCCCCCCCGGCGGCTGGAGATGTCCGAGCCCAAGGCAATTGATCCCAAGTTGTCGACGACAGACAGGGTGGTGAAAGGTAAGCGGCGCGCCGCGGCCGTCCGGTGCACCGTGTGCCTGCCGCAGGCTCCGGGCGGCTCGCCTCCCCTCCCCTCCCCTCCCCTCCCCCGCCCCGGGTCCGCTCCCCGCTCCCGCCGCGGACCTTCTAGGATATTGTGCAATCCTCGCCACCCGCCCCCCCGCTCGCACGCGCCCTCACCTCCCCCCACGCCTCCCCCAGGCCCACTTGGGGCGTTTTTATTTACGGGGGCATCAGTCGGCAAATGGCTGAGCCGTGGGGAGGCGGCCGCGGGGGTGGCGGTGGCGAGAGGGGGCGCCCGGGGGTGGCTGCTGGCGGGGTGTAGCTGCTGTGACAGAAATAGGAAGTGGGTGGCTGCTCACCGGCTGGCATGGGATCGGGTTTATGGTTTCCTTCTGCACCGGGAGGGGTGGTTTATGGCTTTTGAGACATGAAGACGGCATTTTTTACGTGGCAGCGGCTCTGCACAGGCTGCCTGCCGCGGGCCGGGGTCCTCCCGGCGATCCATTGCAGCCAGTCCCTCCGCGCGCCCTTCCCCTCCCCCTTGAAGGGCCTGCACAGGACTCGCGAGAGAGCGGGAGAGCGTGGGGGAGCCCGGCGCTGCCTTCCGCGCGGGGCGGGGGCGGCCGCGGGCGGCGGGGGTGGCGGCGGCGCGGAGGCGGGGAGCCGCCCGAGAGCCCCGCGGTCCCGGCCCCGGGATTCCCCCGCAGGCCCTGCGCGGGGCGCGAGAGCCGATCTCCCCGCTCCTCGCTACCCTCAGCCTCCCCGCGCCGACCTGTCACTGCTCCCGAATGGTTCCCCGCGGGAGCACACCCCCTCGTTGGTGAACTCGCCTCGCTCGCCTCCGCCGTGCCCGCCACCCCTTGCTTAAGGGGCTCTTTGGTTCTCCCCGAGCCGGGCATCGGTTACTTCTGGCCGAGATGGCTCGGAGGTTTCTGGCAGAGAGGAGCTGGGGTGCGTGGGGGGAGGAAGGGGAGAGGCAATGGTCTCCGCTACCGCTCGGGGGAATCCGTGCTGGGAAACCGGGAAGGATGGTACAACACAGCAGAACCTCCGGGATGGAGTAGTATCCCTCCCTCCTGGGGTCAGAATGCAGAGCAGGGCTGGGCTGGGCGTGGGCCAGGCGCAGAGCGGGCCTCTGAAATGGGAAACAAGGCTGGCGGGTGAAGAGGGAGGATGAGAGAGAGGTGGTTGGGGGGTGGGGGGAAGGGGGTGGGCGGTGTAGAACAGAGATAGGCTCCTACCAGGCCAGAGCTTACAAGTAAGGTGAAGGCAAGAAAGTTATTTGCATAATGAGCCCTTAGGTGAAGTGCCCCAGCAGCCTAAAGACCATTAAATCCGAATTCCTTGGGGGCTTCAGAACTGTTCCTTGCTTCATTCAGGTTTGCTCAGTTTAGAAAGTTATGTGTATGTGTCCTCTTGCTTATGGGGGAAATTATGGTCTCCTTTATAAGAAAAAGAGAATAAAATATCTTATTGTGTTTTGGTTATATTAAAATCATTCGTGCTTCAATGTAGTATTCATAGACCCATCAAAGTAAGAAGGAAATTTCTGAAAAAAACAATGACTGGAAACGGGACGACAGATGCACAGGTCTACCTTGTGCAGGCATGGATCCTCCTGTGAACAGTCACTTCAGATGCATTCAGAAAAGCCGTTGTTTGTTTTGAGGCTTTCTGTTGACATTTAAAACAATTAAGACCTTTTGCTAAATATCAGAGAATAACAAATATCTCCCTAACGTGTGAGGGTTAGGTGTAACTCCAATGTTAAGATTACCTAGTTTCAAACAATTAGTATAAAGCTCGCAGTTCAAATGATAGCAGTAAACGTGTCAGCAATGAAAAACTACTTGTGTGCAAACACATAGGTCAGTCACATTCCTTGTTTTAAATCACAAAGTGTGGATTCTAAATGTAAATGTAAAATTGTCATCAAGTGATGAATGCAAAAAATAATTGTTTATACATTCAGGCTTGATGTCTTTACCAGTGAATGTGAAGAGCCTTACTTTTTTTCCCAATACTATAGTATAGATACAGAATGTCCCCCCAAAATGGATAGACACTTGGAGATTGTAAAGTCAGTGTTTTTTTTTAACATATGGTTCATTTTCAAAATTTAAAAGGATCTACAGAAGTGAGTGTGTATACATCTTTGGGGATACCCTGTATATTATAAATGGAGCTTTTCATCATAATGACACCAATCCATAATTCCAAAAGTTTGGTCTATATACTATCATAGAACTACAGTGCAAATGTGGTTAATTAATAAACACAAAACAGAAAAGTTAATTTTTCATTTGTTTTGATAGGCCTCTTGATGTGAAATTCTGAATGTAATTTTATTTAAAGAAAAAGTTTTATTGGCGAATCCTGATTTTTAAGGTGGATATACTGCCACTGTTTTTTTTTTTATGCTTTCTTACAGACTGTATGTTATTGGCTTAAAAGCCATTAGCAAATGTTGGGTTCAACATTTTGTCATAAATATGATTTTTATGGTTAATTTTTTGAGATGATATTCTGTTTTGATGATCTGTCCACTATGAAGTAACAATTCCCCTTGAATATGTATACAGATGCTTGGTGAGTACAAAGTACATGCATAATGAATGGAGAACATTACCAAACAATTTTTCATATTTATACAGATTACATAAGACAATTCACAAAACCATGACTTCACCCTGAATTTTGCTAGAACTTCATCTTAGTGCTCTGAGATTAACTTATTCTTTAATGCAGAAAAGGGGTTATCTTTGAGGAAATTTCTGTGCTCTTGAAGCTTTATTTCCTTGTTCCAAATGCAGTTAGAGGTATTTGTTTACATACAGAAAAAAGAGGTATTTGGATCATTATTACCATGGTGTGCCATGGCATTTGTTTACAGTTACCTTCATTAGTATGAGCTGGTTTTTGTTGTGTAACAAATAGCTATTTACAAATAAAGTTCTGCTTGTGGTTGTTTGTAGTAGTATGATTTTCTTGATTTGTACTTCCAGAATGCAACTTCAGAAAAGTAGGTTGAATTTAAGTTTCAACTAACTGTATTTTTCCAGGTTTGCAGCACCTTCTCGAGTGTGTTCAGAGACCCTTCCTTATCAGTGATCTAAACCTTAGGAATGAAAGGAAATGGATGCAGCATTAGAGATGAAAAGCATTCATTTAGATTACCTTAGAAAAATTACTTCATTTAGCAAAACTAGCTGTTTCATTTAGATTATTCTTAGATTAAAAAAAAAGGAAAATATAAAAATTCGGAGAAAACATCTTGGTAATGACATTTGTTGGAAATTAGAATAAAATGATCCATTGTTTTACATTTTTAAAAGAGAAACATCCTATATAATGAAAGGCTAATATGCAAATTGAACGGCAGAACATCCTGTCCCTGTGACCTGCACTGACCACCAGGGGGCAGATCCTCAACACAGGAGCTGCCTCCTGATGGTCAGTGCACTACCACAGGGGGAGTGGCCGCTCAGCCAGAAGCGGGGCTCAGGGCTGGTGAGTGCAGCAGCGGTGGCAGGAGCGCTAAGTATGGCCGACTGACCCTGAAGGCTCCTGGTCCGGGCACCATCCAGAGAGCACGAATTTTGTGCACTGGGCCTGTAGTTGCATAATACAAGGTGAAAGATGGAGGGCGTTAAATAGAAGAATAACTGCTCTTTCCCTCCCCAGCATACTCAATAGTCTGGTTTTTCTCTGTAGTGATGCTCCATGGGCATTTTTTCACACTTTAGCTTCTCCTCATTGCTCCCTGTCTGGTCCTGCCTTTAACTCCTAGTCCGGCCCTAACCTTCCCTGTTAGCTGTAGAACTTTGCTGCATGACAGTTAAATACTTGGAGGAAATGAAACTGTATGTGATGAGTGCACTGCGTTGTTTCATCTGTTGCTCTTCCTTCTGGTCCCACTTATTTATGCATTCATTGGTTGCATGTTGTATGTGTCCTGATTGTAGATTGAACCCGTAACTTTGGCATATTGGTATGATGCTCTAACCAACTGAGCTACCCAGTAAGGGCACCACTTCCTTTTTAAAATACGGTCATCAGGTGGGAATAATGTAGGCATTGAAATAGATTTCAGTTTGTAAATTAAGTTGTTCATCCTGATATTTTCAGCATTTTTAACGCATTTTTTTCTATAATATTTCATCTGTATTCATACAGGCTATATTAATTGATAAGCCATCAATTATATTTCATATACGAAGTCAGATAAAACATCTCATATTCCTCCATGGTGAGGTGTTCTAAATAATGTCTTAAATAGGTGGACTATTGACTGGAGTATTTAGACGTATTCCTGGGAGCTCAAATCCATTTTATAAATGTACACTGAGGTAACTGAAGTCTTAGGCATTAAAAAAATGCTGAGGAAGCAGCAATCAGTTATTAAAATGCTGTGTTTTTGGAATTTGATGGGTTCTTATTGATACCATCATGTAAAGGAATAGAACTTGGTGTTTTTCTTCTTTTTATTCTCCTAATCCATGCATTTGCCTCACAGCAAAATATATTATGGCTCTAATTTAAAATATGGTCTGTCTGACTTTCTGTGAACTTACTCCTATCTCTTGCAACTGGAAATTCTGCACATGCCTGCCAAGAGCAAAACAAACAAATGGGTATCAGGGATTTATGTTAACAGTTGCCTTCAGATCATGGCATACCACCTTACAGTGTTGTCAGTTTCAGGTACTTTCTGCAGTTGTGAAATTAGAAGAATGATGGTTGATGATCAAAGACAGAATTTTATTCCCATGGAGTTAAACTACAACCCCAGTTTTTCTTTTTTTGGGGGAGGAGCTACTACTACTTCTGATATAAAATGTTTAGTTGTCTCTATGTAGCATTGGAATGTTTTGGAAATTCTAGTATGTTAGTGTCTATGTTTCCCAGGTTGCTGCATAAACTTGGAAGTTACATAACATTTTTTGTTAATGTGTGTATTCAGAATTTTCATTTTGGAAGTATGGTCATTGAACCAGTGGTGCCTAGCTCCATGCCTTGCTTATTCACTGAATAAATTATTACTGAATAATCTGGGCATCACAAAATTCTCACCTGCTTCCTGAAGCAATACATGGAGGAAAATTATTTGTTTATTTTGAGTATATTACATTAAGTTATGATTCTTTGTAAATGGTTCTGTTTGGTGACTGGTTAATTGCTTCCTTCTCCAGCCACATTAGGGGCTGGAGTATGAGGCGACCTTAGAAAGGTGGCACAATGAGATGGAGAGCAGTTTTATTATTTAGTCATCTGGACTGGCATTGTGCCAGCTGAGTTTAAAAGGCTGAATCCTTTTCAACTTACCATAGTAGCTTGAACCTGAAAGCTTCTTTCAGTTTTGTTTGTATTTCTCCATAGGCTGGTACATATTTGATAAGCAGAAAAAGATATGTTTATCACTCAGTGTTTGATTTATTGGGTTATTTATGTATTTTAATTATTGTCCAGACTTGGATTTGAAGAGAAAATGACCTGGCAAGTTTCATGAGAAAACACACACAAACTAAAGTAAATGAAACCCTCTTCCATTGTTTATATCTCAATTTATCATTTTCTGTAATCCAGAAATGATCCTTCTCCAACACAACCTCCCGGCCCCCAAATGTCATTAGATGCTATCCAGCGGGAAAATATGGGCAATGGCAAGTTTAAAAAAGTGGCACCAATTCTGCTGACACTGTATATTCTTCTAAGCGGGCTTTAAGCTATCTCTGGATATTTGTTTTTAAACATCTTATAAGATACTCCATTTTATCAAATTAAAAGCACAATACATTCTCTTAGAATGACAGAACCTGAGTCAGGACTTCAAATTTGTGTTATTCTTATTATTTTTGCTTTTTACAAAGGAATCACAAGTGGTTTTGTGTGAGAGTGTGTGTGTGTGTGTGCAAATTAAACCTGACATTGTGGGTCTGTTATGCATATTTAATGCTAATAAATTAAAGTACACAGATACCTGCTCTGTGTGGGTCTGATTATTTGCATGATAACAGTTTTCATTATTTAATTCTCATTATTCAAGCTGTTCAAATGTCACCCCTCTGGGACTCACATCTCTTGATACCTTCAGTTGGAGTAAAGGGACTCAGCTTCTTCATTCTCACAGCTGACACCCTGAATAGAGCATGTTGCTGTGAATATTTGTTTACCTTTCTGTCCCCCCGCCCTTTCCCCATAGGAAGTGGAGAGCTCAGGGGAGTGGGGCCTGGTTCCATTTATCTTCAGCACTGTAGATTAGGCATTTTTTTTTTTTGAAAATTCTTGGGTGGATATGTTTTATTGATTTTAGTGAGAGAGGAAGGGGGGGCAGAGAGAGAGAGAGAGAGAGATCAAAAATCAGCGTGAGAGAAACATCAATTGTTTACTGGGGATCCAACCTAAAAACGTTTTGGTGTATGGGGTGACGCTCCAACCAACTGACCCACTGGGCCAGGGCTGTAGATTAGGCACTTGATACATGGTTGTTAAATGAATGAAATACCAGATGCAAGAATCAGGGATTTAAATTTCTCAATTATTGGGTTCTTTTCTATTTTGAAATTTTGTGGAATTTAAATCATGGGCAGATCACAAACATCTGATGTGTTTCTTGATTTGTAAATGCCAATCCTATAGAATAATTTTTTTACCCGAGTTTTGAAATGCTCTGTTTCATTATTTGAAATTTTTTTTTTTTTTGCCAGCCTGCTGAAGCATGCCTAGCAGGAGTAGCTTACACAGGGAGTGCTTGGTTTCCAGCGGGTCAGTGTCAGTTATAGGGTGTTAGTCAGAGGTGGGCGATGCTTTTTTCTCTAGAAGGCTTGTGATGACTCCGGTTTGGGTGGAGGGGTAGGGGGTAGAGGGTGTAACTATTATGACACGAATCTGGGAGGGCCAGATTGACTTTCACAGTTATATCACTTACTTAGAGAAATGTGCAAATGAATAAAAGTTAATGCATACAGGAAGCAGAACAGAGATGTAAAACATACTGCCGGTGCAGATATTAGGTGTCTGTGTTACACAAACAAAAAAGTCTTCAGGCCCATCACGTGATTTCAGGCTGCTTGTGAGTCAACTCCCTGGATAGCATGTCTATATGGCGAATGTTTTGAGAAAAGCCAGCCCTGAGATGACATCAGCTGGGAGGCAGTATGCTGAGGCACCTGCTCTTAGCCCTGTTCTCACAGAAGACCATTGGCCCTACACTGGCCCAGACTTGCTCATATGGCCCCCATTAAAGTAGGCCAGCCAGGGCTTTCCGACCTCTGGTTTATGGGCCAGGATTCACTCTGTCTTCCTAATGCGGAAATACTTTAGTTTCAGGGAGTTGAAGACTAGGGAAAGAATAGTTTCCTACATAAAACCTTATTAATGTCAACTTGTGTTAATTTGCATCAGCAGCCTGGGGAGAATCTCTCTGTAGTCCTCCCCTACGATCAGAGATCAGAATTCTATTTCAGCATTCTGTCTCATTCCACATGCGCTTCCATTCACGGACATGGAAAATTTAGAGTATGTTAAAAAATAAGAATCCACTCTAGCTGGTTTGGCTCAGTGGATAGAGCGTCGGCTTGCAGCTTGCGGACTGAAGGATCCCAGGTTCGATTCCAGTCAAGAGCACATGCCTGCATTGCAGGCTCCATCCCTGGTGGGGGGCATGCAGGAGGCAGCCAATCAATGATTCATCATTGATGTTTCTCTCTTTCTCTTCCTCTCTGAAATTAATGAAAATATTAAAAAAAGAGAGAATCCGCTCACCTAGTGATTAAAGGACTTCAAAATTGCAACAGCAGCTGAGAGATTATTCAGTCCTAAAAGGTAAAAGTTGAGTAGTAATTTAAATATGGATTTCAAATATTAAAAATTATCTTTCACAGTGGATCACACTCAGATGTTGTCCATCACTATCAACTGAATAAGAGAAAACACTATGGGGATGCATCAGGGATTTAGGTAATTTGTTTTTTGTTGTTTGATTTTTAGATCAGTGACATTTAGCACTGGTGTGAATTATGGGGATATTCTGAATGGAGAGAATAAATGATCCTCCTTTATTTGGATTGTAAATGTAATCTAAATCTAAATTTATGAAATTTTGAATTAGGAAGAACCTTTTGTCTGAGCCTAAGCAAAACAAACAAGTCAGACTGTTAGAATTGAAAGGTGCACCAGAAGTCTAGCTGGGGCCATACCCAGTGGGGAGGGAACCTCTGTCCTGCCTCCCTGATGGATGGTAATTCCGCCGCTGCCTGAACGCATTTAGTGGCAAGAATTCCTTGCTTCCCAAGACTTCCGGCTTCATCCTGGACATTTCTGCTTGCCAGAATGTTTCCTTATGCTTGACCTCCACCCGATGCTCTGATGTACACACGTATTGTTCCTCTCATTGCCCTGTAGAGTTCCATAAAATGAGCTCTGTGTCTTCCACAAGAAAACTTACTGTGTAGTAACAACCTTTACTACCGTGTTTTTCAATCTTCTAGCTCTTCGCATGGCATGGTTTCTGGGTCCTTTGCGATCCCAGAAGCCTTGCTTTAACACCATGTCACATTGTCAGGGTCTCTGGGAAATGGAGAAGGGAGCAAAGTTTCATCTTGGCTTGCCTCTTTCTGTGGAACCTTCAGCACCTTGGACTTGGGTGCTTTGGTGGGTGCTCTTGCTATGCCCTTCTGTGTCCTCGTGCAAGCCTTTACACTTCCTGGAACTCACACTCTTCACTGGTGGGCCCAATCTCTAGTTCTTCCCAGGATGTCCCTTGGTTGGAGGACTGCCACTGTCCTCATGCCATACCTTTCCTCCCCATGCCCTTCCCAATAAAATTCCATTCAATTGTGTTTTCGCCAGTTCCTCTGCAGCTTTCAGGTGTCAAATACCTCATCTGCTCTGTAAGTAGGAACCTTCCAGAAAACCTGGATAGCAGATGCATTTTAACAGTGATTTTCTGGAGGCCGTTGTCTTCCATTTTGCTTGCTTTTATTTGTAATACAGGCAAGTAATAAAGATATCATGATAGCATGAACTATGGTGTTGTTCATAGAGTAATTGAGGACCGGCCAGTTCCTTTGTTGTACTTTTCAAATCACACCATGAAGGCAGCTCAGTACCAACTCTTGACCAGAGCTGAACCTGCCTCTCCTGCCTGCTCTTACTTCTGGCACTCCGTCTGTGAAGGTTGTTGATAAACAGCTCCTAAGGCCATTGAATTTGGCTAACCCGGTGAGTTCAATTGTAATTTGATAACAAGCTTAAGTTTCACTGAGGCCTAAAAGAGGTCAGTGGCTTCCAACTGTGGTGTCACAACACATTTCTGTGTTACACTCAGCTGTGAGGTATTAACAGATAATGATAAGGCACAGAATTTTGCAAATGACTTATTTTACAATAAAATATCTGTATATGAACTGGGATGGACTCATGGTCAACCCCCAAATTTCACTTTTCACTTGCATTCTGTTGGGTGTTCTCATGCGGGAAAGCAAGGAATGAAGCTGCAGCTGTCAGGGGTGGGCATTTTGCATAACTTATCTTTCTCATCTTATTGATACGCCTTTAATCATGGTGTAATTATACATTCTTGTAATCGATGTCAGCGTTTGCCTTATTTCCATGAGCATTTTTAAGTATAGCTTATTAGAATCTAGATTCAAACATGCTAGTGTTATGTGCAAGTGAATGTTATGTCATGTGCATCTTGATGGGGGAAAAAAAAGGCTGAGACCAAAGATTAGAGAATACATTTGTGCTAGCCAGATCCGTAGATTGAATAGGCCTTGGAATGTGTAAGTAAGCACCTCTGGTGAGATTTCAAAGTATTCTATGAAACCTTCTTGTCTTAAACATCTCCTAGGGGCCATGTCCGAAATTCCATGGTTAATTTTTTTACTTAGGATAAAATTGGCTATCTTTAATAGAAGTTTCTAAAGTAAGTGATCTTTAAAATATAATTCAGTGAATTGACTAAAGTTTTAACTTCGCCTTTGGGTGGTACTGTATCTAGGAAAAAAAAAATCTGTATTTCCGGAGCTTTTTTGAAAGTGAACTTTTTGATGTCATTTTTTAAATCCATAGGAAAGATAAATTTAAAAAATCCATAACCCGTGCCTCTTACAAGTATCACTCGATCTTCTATACTGCTCCCCTCAAGTGTGATATAATTGTGATATTCCAGCTGGTAAATGGATTACATATCCTATTTTTGAGTATTAAATGGGTGTTAAAATATTATTTCCTTCATTTATCTGTCATTTATCCTTCCATCCTGTTCATGAATGCATCACAGTTTTACTGCCCACTGTTTGCCTGGCTCTGTGCTATCTTCTTGGGGCTTAAAATAAAATAGGCCCTTTTTAAAGATTACTATCCAGCATGGGGGGTGAAAGAAAATCACAATGCAAGTTGTAATTATTTTAATAGCACATGATGCAGCATGCTGTGGTGTGCAGAAGAGGGAATGATTAGCTGTCATAGACTGTACTTTCATTTTTGTCTTTTTGCAAAAGTAGGTGGAACTAATATTAATTTTTAAATGTGACATATATATCTGCATGTTGTTAGGATGTGGGCTTATTTTTAAATGAAAATGGCATAAAAAGTGCTGCAAGAGGAGTGATAGGCATATTTATATGTATTTCTGTGGCTATTGTAATTTATCTGTGAGCCAGGTGTACGATAGAATCATGGGCTCCTGAAAGTGGAAGACTTTAAAAGTCAGCTAGTTCAGCTAGCTTCCAAAATATTTTATTGTAAAATATGTTAAATGGCTCTTCCTGACTGCTACCCCTCAGTGTCTCCAGTGATATAGAAGCAGCATCAGAGTGTGGAAAGACCATTAGTTTACAGTTTGATAAAACTTGCCTTTAGATCCTGCTTTCTCCATGTGCCAACTTAGTGTTCATGGGATGGTCATGTAACCACCCTACTGAAAAGTGGAAATGATCATAAGTGTTATTGCAAGGTTGTTGTAACCCTGAGAGGGCTCAAAAAGAGCTCTTGATGCATGTAGGTATTATTTCACTAGAGGCCCAGTGCATGAAATTCGTGCACAGGTAGGGTCCCTAGGCCTGACTGGCAATTAGGGCTGATCGGTGCCTTTCTTCTCCCGGCTGCCAGCCTCTGTCCAGGGCCTTCCTTCATTTCGTACTGCCCTCTGGTGGTCAGTGCACATCATAGCAAGCAGTTGAACTACGAGGGGACAATTTGCATATTAGCCTTTCATTATATAAGATCATGGAATTTAACCTATATTGCATTACTTTTGAAAATGCATACAATATGACATATTTTACATTGTATTTAATTTACTGTAAGTCTCTAATTTATAACAATGTAAATTCTTGAGGGCAGGGGAGAACATTTTTTATTCATATGTGTACTCTGAATGCTTCTCTATGTTTATATAAAGTTGATTGAACTAAACTATTTTAAAATCCCAAAGATACCTTTCATGGCTTCCTTTTGTTTTACTACTCCATGGAGCACTCTTGCTTATTATTGGGTCCTCATCTGTATAAAACTCTGATCCCCTCAGGCACAGCTATTTGTACTACTTCATATACTTGGTACATTCATGTATCACAAACATTTGCAACAAAATGTTCTCTTTAACCTTGAAGTCATCCAGAACAAGGGCTCATCTGCTTCATCTTCCCAGTGCTTAGATGCCTAGCATGTAATTAATCATGTGTTTTGTCACCTCACCACCCTGCCAACAAACAAATTGACTGTAAAAGATATATTTGTTCATCACAAAAGTATGATGATGTTAGTACTTGTTTGTTTGCCCCCCTCCAGCATATACATTTTATTAATGTAGGCCAAGTTGAATTGCTTTTTCAAGTAACCTTGATGTATTGAATACCTGACCTTCTCATCTCCCTCCCCAGGAATTTTCATGTAAACTTACAGGCTAGGTCTCCTTTACTCTGGATTTTGTAATTATTTTATCCAATTCTAAGCACAAAATTTAAAATGTCACCTTAATTTGATTTAACCATGCTTGCTTCATTTTCTGATTCTAGCCTTTTTAGATCTTTTCAAACATCTGGATTTTTCTCTCTTCTCTTTAGTTATTTGCCCCAATTTATGTCCTTAGTAGATCTGCCCAGGCCTTTATCTAATAAGCCTGGCAAGCAAATGAATTTTTGGAGCCAGTCAGTCTGGATGAATGAGTTCACAAGTTTTTAGTTTAGGTTCTGCATCTGTAACATGGGAAAATAATTCCACCTGTGTTAAGAAACTTGATCTTTTCCTTACCTAAATTGATGTATTTTTTCTATAGCTGTATTCTGGAATGATAAATTAAAAAAAAAAAAGTCTAATGGCTTTTGCCTACCCTGAGATTTATTTAAAAATTTTGTAATTTCAGGGAGTGGAAGAAATACATATTTTTTTTAAGGAATAATGATTAGGAAGTTGGTGTGTTTATTACCTGCATATCTTGGACTATGTGATTTCACACAATTATACTTCTCTTGTCAGCTACTTTGCTTCTCTATTGGATCTTGCTCAAAGTAAATAGATAAGTAATAAAGGGCCTTTATATATTTTTGAGCTTTCTATTCTAAAAATGTTCCTAACATTACTGTGTACGGCACGCCCTGCACATGCATTACCTACTTTGATCCTTCCAATAACTCAGAGGCCAGGGGAGATTCAGTTCCTTTCCAAGGTCATATAAGTGAGCAAGTGGTGGAGCAGGCATTTGGACTCAAACAGTCTTAACTCCAGATTCTAGGTTTTTTCCACCATAACATTAAGTTGAAGTGCATACAAGTCCAAATTCATTAGGCAGTATACATTAACTTTTAGAAAATATACTTTATTAGGGATTTGTTTTTTATATAAAATACTGTTGGTACTGGACATTATTAGCTTAGTGAGAACATAATTGGCCTTTTCTGTGGCAGGAAAAGCTAACACTTTTGTGGAGCAATTATTCCTGCTTCCTTTTTAGAAATACGTACCCAAAGCTCACAAACAGTCGGACAAGACTGTGAATTAGGCTTTACCTGGCATTACTGACCTTATCACAGTATTAGAAGACAAACTAAACCATAAAAAAGTGCTTTATGAGTTACATAAAAAAGGTATTTTTATTGGGCCTTGAGTTTTTCCGCTAGGTTAACACTGGGGAAAAAAAATCTAGTGTTAGCTATTGTAAATACTGTTGGCCTTTGTTTTAGAGACTTTGCTTCTTTATATTCATTTTTATATTTTTGTCACTAAAGCAAATAAAGGAAGCCACACATAGCTAAAGTGAAAGCCACTTCAAGGAGACATCACATGAAACATTTTGAGGAGGGAGTTATGTGGTTTTATTGTAATATACAAATGTGAATTGTTTTGCGATCAGAATTTTTCATTTACCACTCAGAGTATTTGGTACAGTGATGGCTGTTTAGGACTAGCCTCGTTGCACTTCCAAACTGATGTCATAATTATGTAAAAGAAAAGAGTGGTGATTCTGATTCAGAATTTTAATGCTCGCTGAGGCAGGTGATTAGAGAAATTATGTCTGTATTCACATGATCACTAAATACATTTCTGATCCAAGCGATTCTGGTTTGACTGACTTTGAGAAGACTTGCGCTTGTGAAGTAGTTTCAGGTCATAGGCGCAGGTGGAATGGAAGATTAGCACTTTGCCTGGGTCCCCTGAGTCTGTAAATTCAAGGAGCTCCAATTTCATCCTGGGGCCTCTGGCTTTCCCCTGCTTCATGGCTAATACCTCTGTATGTGGGGAAATTTCTTCCCTGCTGGAATCAGCTTGGGTTCACATTTTCTTTTCCTTTCCTTTTGCCCATGACATTTTTGTGAAACTTCGACTTCAAATATGCTTTTTTAAAAAAATGGTTGTTTAAAGGTGTTCCTTAACACATAGAAGAAAAAAAAAACTTTAATTCTTAAACAGAAGTACAATTAAGGTATTTTATTAACAGTTTTTATGATGTGTGTGTGTGTGTGTGTGTAATATACATTACAACTTTTCTCCTGTGTGTGCTTATTTTAATCCTTGAGCCAGATCTTGTCTGAAATGAGCTTTACCTTTTAAGGAAATTGATACAGAGATACAATTATGTCTAGTGTTTATTATGTCACACACACATGTCATTGAATATTAATACAGGGAAAATATCAGATAAGTTTGTGTTAAAGTAGGAATATCTAAATATAATAGCAAATGATTAAGTATTTCATTCATTCCATGTATGAACAATGTGAGAAATACATAAGAAACGCACTTGAGTACAGCTGTTCAAGATGTGGCTTTAACTTGTCCTAAGAGTGAAATTGTAAAATAGTAGCATAGAGAGTGCTTCTTTTGAGATTTCCCCTAGTAAAGGCAACTTCTGAACCCACTTCAGTGTTATTTCTTGAACACATGAGGGAGGTTTGCATATTTGTAGTATATTCTAGGTTTTAGAACTTTTTCTTGTGGAAGAGAGGCATGTCCCTGAGTTCCACTCAGTCACAACATTTGATTAAAATTCAGTTGGAATGGACATAAGTGAGATTCAATAGGTCATTTCTTATGCAAGTTCTTTTAAAAAAAGGAAATACACATTAAATTGTTTTCTGTCCATCCACTATTTTTAATACTTTATTTCTTTCACTCTCATGATAAACTATATATTGTGAATTGTGCACTTTCCTCTGTGCAGGGTTTACAACTGAGGAGTTTTGTGAATGGTTTGATTTATTTCTGGAATGGTGGAATTGTCTCCAATAAATATATATATTTAAATTATTATGCAATTATGTTGTAATTATGTTACAGATGATAAAGGTGCCATCTGTTCTTGAATTTGTGTCCTGTGAAAGGATAGCACCAGAAATATTTTGCTTTTGATTATTTGGCATGTAGTCAAGATATTACTTTCCTCCTGAACTGCTCTCCCCAGGTACTGTCTAGAGATTTTCATAAATGAAGGGAGTGACTAGAAGGAAAAACTGGGTTACTTGCAGTCAGTGTAGCAGCTAGAAGTGGTATTTGTCAGTGGGTCACTCTAAGTTCATTTGCTTTCTTATGCAAGAAAACTTTTTATGCATTTAGCTCAGCCCTTTGCGTTCTGGATAATTCGTTATGTGCTGCGTGTTGCTGTTTCTGATGGGATAATGTTAAGAAAGAGGTAATAGAGAAGACTGAAATAGCAAGATGATGGTATACCAGTCTTCATCCTTCACAGACCCACCTGTTTCTATTTTAGCAACACTTTACCATTTTTTTTGCTTCTTTTTAAATTGGACCCATTTGGATTAAAATTAAATTCATCTTTATGATGTGATTGCTTGGTGTCAGTTATTTTTAAAAATGCCGTTTTTTTGTGTTTTGTTTTTTTAAAATCTCTGTGGTAATCCTTATGAAGTGGTTAATATGGATACCTGTTCTGTTTGAAGAGTACACTGTATTTTGTGGATCAGAGAGGTTAAATAATTTTTTCATGGTTACAGAGCTTATCAGTAGAGAAGCTAAGATTCCTAAACAGAGCATTTGAAATTATTTTGAAAAATTTTAAACATACGTAGAAGTTGAGAGAAGAGAACTTTGATGGTTGTGTGTCCGTCTTGCAGATTAATCATTGAGCTATCCACGTTTCACTGTTTGCTTTTTTTATTCCTTTCTCTTTCTTTTTTTTTTCTTTGCTGAAGTATTTTAAAGTAGATCCCAGACATTGATTCCAGCTGTGCACATTTTGACTCTTGGACAAATATTTTATCTCTAACCAGATTGTCGTAGAAGAGAATGACATAAGGTGAAGACTGTGAACAAAGAGAACCATATTTTTCTAGAAATCAAGTTTATATATGCATTCAGTTTGCTCTTCATTTATTAATAAAATAGCTAATACTTTTTGAATACTGGTTTTGGGCTAAGAATAGCCACTCATGCTTCGTGCCTCTTAGCTCATGCAGTTTTCAATAACCCTGTACTCTATAATACTTTCTTGTGGGTTCAAGTTGTTTTTTAAAAAATAAGTATCTCTTTAAATAAAATTATTTTGCAATCTACATTGCCTTAAATCATAATGTCTTTTCCACTCCTCATCTTTAATACTAATTATCTACTCTAATAAAAGAGTAATATGCAAATTAACCATCTCTCTGAGACACCTAAGCCACGCCCACCAGCCAAGCCATGCCCACCAACCAATCAGAGTGACTATGCAAATTAATCCATCAAAGATGTTGGTTAATTTGTATACATAGGAGAGCAAAGACTAAAGACAGCGTAGAAGGAAGTCAAGTGCTGCAGAAGGGAGCCAAGTGGTGGAGAAGGGAATGGAGCTAAGGCAGCGGAGACGGTGAAGAAGAGAGGGAGAAGCAGTGTGGCGGGGGGGGGGAGCCGAGGAGGCAGAGATGGGAATTGAGATGGCAGAGATGGGATCCAAGGCGGCAGAGGTGGGAGCCGAGGTGGGCTTCCCTCCCTTCTCTGCTTCGCTCTGGCTCAGGAAGCCCTATTCTTGCAGGAATCTTCCTGAAATGGGCCACTAGTCCTATCTAATAAAAGAGTAATATGCAAATTGACCATCACAAGATGGCTTCCCCCATGTGGTCAAAGATGGCCACCACAAGATGGCCAGCAAGGGATGGCAGTTGGGGGGGACCCAGGCCTGCAGGGGAGGGCAGTTGGGGGGGATCCAGGCCTGCAGGGGAGGGCAGTTGGGG
>PVJC01011509.1:0-41412 GCA_004026665.1 Murina feae | reverse complement strand
ATTTATTTTTTATTTTTCACCTTAAGTTTTTTTGTTTTTAGGTGAGGTGTTGTTTTTATTTTTTTAATATATATATTTTTATTACAGAAAGTATTACAAAGATTAGTACATATATTCGCTTTTTTCCTCTGCCCTTTCCCTAGCCTCCCCTTCCCCCGTGTTTTGTGTCCATTAATTATGCTTAAATGCATGCATAAAAGTCCTTTGGTTGATCTATTACTCCCCCAACTCTCCCTGTCCTTGTTGCTGTAATTTGACAGTCTGTTTGATGCTGCTCTGCCTCTGTATCTATTTTTGTTCACCAGTTTATAGTGATTATTATTATCCATAGATGAGTGAGGACATGTGGTATTTTTCTTTCATTGACTGGCTTATTTCACTTAGCATTATGCTCTCTAGGTCCATCCATGCTGCTGCAAATGATAAGAATTCCTTCCTTTTTACAGCAGCATAGTATTCCATTGTGTAGATGTACCACGGTTTTTTAATCCATTCTTCTGCTGATGGGCATTTAGGCTGATTCCAAATGTTAGCTATGGTAGATTGTGCTGCTATGAACATAGGAATACATGTATCTTTTCTAATTGGTGTTTCTGGTTTCTTGGGATATATTCCTAGAAGTGGGATCACAGGGTCAAAAGGGAGTTCCATTTTTAGTTTTTTGAGGAAATTCCATACTGTTCTCCACAGTGGCTGCACCAGTCTGCATTCTCACCAGCAGTGAACTAGGGTTCCTTTTTCTCCGCATCCTCTCCAGCACTTATCGTTTGTTGATGATAGCCATTCTGACAAGTGTAAGATGGTACCTCATTGTTGTTTTGATTTGCAACTCTCGGATGTTTAGTGACTTTGAGCATGTTTTCATATGTCTCTCAGCCTTATTTATGTCCTCTTTCAAAAAGTGTCTATTTAGGTCCGTTGCCGATTTTTTTATTGGGTTGTTTATCTTCCTTTTGTTAGGTTGTATGAGTTCCCTGTAAATGTTGGAGATTAAACCTTTATCAGAGATATCATTGGAAAATATGTTCTCCCATGCAGTGAGTTTTCTTGTTGTTTTGTTGATGGTTTCTTTTGCTGTGCAGAAGCTTTTTATTTTGATATAGTCCCATTTGTTTATTTTCCCTTTAGCTTCCATTGCCCTAGGAGCTGCGTCAATGAAGAAATTCTTTCGGCATATGTCTGAGATTTTGCTACCTGTGGAATCCTCTAGTATTTTTATGGTTTCCTTTCTTACTTTTAATTCCTTTATCCATTTTGAGTTTATTTTTGTGTATGGTGTGAGTTGGTGGTCTAGTTTCATTTTTTTGCATGTGTCTAACCAAGTTTCCCAGCACCATTTATTGAAGAGACTGTTTTGGCTCCATTGTGTGGTCTTGCCTCCTTTGTCAAATATTAATTGATCATAGTGGTTCGAGTCAATTTGTGGGTTCTCTATTCTATTCCATTGGTCTATATGTTTGTTCTTGTGCCAGTACCAAGCAGTTTTGAGACCAGTGGCTTTGTAATATAGCTTGATATCTGGAATTGAGATCCCTCCTACTTTGTTCTTCTTTCGCAGGATTGCCGCAGCTATTCGGGGCTTTTACAGTCCAATCAAAATAGCATGGCTAAGATTGATGTCAAGGAGCTTATTCCCTGTGTTTTCTTCTAAATATCTTATCATTTCAAGTTTTACATTCAATTTTTAATTCATTTTGAGTTAATTTTTGCAAATGGTCTAACAGTCTTTATATAATAAAAAAGCAGGATTATTAAAAAACCCCAATCATGGCCTGTGGAAAGAATACTTCCACTATACCAGATAATTATGCCTATATATTGTATAAAAAGAGAAAATACTTGATCTGTTGCATTAATTAAAGAATTCTTGAAAAGTTGCCTATCCCAATACTTACTCTCATGACTACTCTTTTAAAGGTGAACAGATCCTTAAAGGGAGACTCTGTGACATGTTCAGCATGCTATTTATACTTGAAAAGTGTTAAATTATGCAAAATCATACTTATAGTAGCAATCAAGATTAATTGCATCTATATTAGGATTACTTATTATTTGTTCTACTTTGGCAGAAGCACAAATCCAATTGTACAAGCAATTTCCATAATCCAAATTGTGAAAGAAGAGGGGGAAAGAGGTCATGCAAAACTAGTTGAAGTAGTATTTAAAATAAATATTTAACCAGATGGATATCTAAAATTCCCTTTTTGAAAAGGAGCTGATTCTGAACAGATTGTATATGTGTCTCACTGGTGGAAGTGGATTATCTATCTTGAATTGGATTGTGATGACGATGACCCTATTCTAAGTAAACCAAATCCTTTGAACTATGTAATGAGGTCAGGAGGAACATTCGGCCTGAGAACAACAGATTGCAATGACTGCAATCATTTCACTAATGTTTTATCCAGCCTCTTTTCTTAATGTACATAATATTGTGGTTTTGTCCTTCAGAGATTTCTGATCCTGTAGTTGTGTGTGCTATGTCTCTTTTCTGATTATTTTTATTTTTATAAGTAGAGCTGAATGAGGGACAGGAAGCTGCGAAATCTGTCTTACAAAAAGGTGATTGTGGAAGAATCTAGAGTCTTTATTAACTTTGCAGCAGGATGGCAGAAAAATAATGAGCAAACATTTAATTGATTCATTCTTATTTCTTCTTCAGGCCGTGAGGAGGCAAAAGTTGCTTGAACAGAGTATCCAGTCTGCCCAGGAAATTGAAAAATCCTTGCACTTAATTCAGGAGTCCCTCTCATCCATTGACAAGCAGTTGGCAGCTTATATTGCTGACAAAGTGGATGCAGCTCAAATGCCTCAGGAAGCCCAGGCAAGTAGACTGGGAATGAGTTTCTGTTCTTTTGTTTTGTTTTGTTTTGTTTTTTACTATCAGAACAAGATATTGCTGAATTTTCAACTTACATTTTATTCAGTTAGTTGTACAGAGGGTTATTTAATTGAATGATTGGACTATGTGGAGGTGAATGGAGAAAAGGAGCTCTAGATTAGCTATGTAAGATTTATTTTTGAAAATATGTAATGGTAGGAACTTGAATAGAGACACATATAAGATAGGGTCACTGTCATACTGAAGTCTACTCATAATATTATTTTCTGACTGGTATCCTTTTTTTAAAATGTATTTTATTGATATTTTACAGAGAGGAAGGGAGAGGGATAGACAGTTAGGAACATCGATGAGAGAGAAATATCCACCAGCTGCCTCCTGCACACCCCCTACTGGGGACGTGCCCGCAACCAAGATACATGCCCTTGACTGGAATCGAACCGGGGACCCTTCAGTCCGCAGGCCACGCTCTATCCCCTGAGCCAAACCAGTCAGGGCCCAACTGGTATCCTTAAACCATGAAAAACCATAGGAATTTAAATTGTAAAGAAAATATTTTAATAGTGCTATTGAAAATGCAGAATCACATATTTTATCAACTCATCTTTGTTATCTTGGAATTGCAAGTCATATTAAATCTATATTTTCATGCATTTAATGTGTTGTGAGTAGTTAATAAAAATAACTTAGAGATATGGATTTGCATTTTATCACTAATCTCTATATACTTACACACACACACACACACACATTCACCTCTATTCAGTTGGATGATAAAATGTTTTAAAAGTTTTTCTAGAGTGAGAGTTTAAAAAGTAATGAAAATAAGTCAACTTTATATTGCATAAATTTAGGCTACATCTAAATTAACTCACATCTTGGAAAGTATTTTTAAAACTATTAGTAGCAAAATTGAAATAGGGAAAAGCTATTGTCTTAGAAAAAATGGGAACTTTTAGGGAAAACATCTTATTTAGCTGAAAAGGTATGGGACCCTAGTGTTTTCTTCCATTTACTAGTATATATGAATGCAGGATTCTATGAAAATTAATATAACATACTAGATTGTAATAACATAGCATAACTTTGTTTTCTAAATAAAAAGTTATAGTAATAGTATTAACTATAGAAGTTCAAAATATTTGTGAATAAAAACACAGATAAATTAAGAAATTTCAAGTCTACTTGAAGAAAGAGATTTTTGAGTACTAATAAGCTCAAATTTATTTTTCATGCATTTCTGGTTGCACCTGCATTTTCAATACAATTATTGACTTTGAATTCTCCAAGTGGTAATATATAATATTGGAAAAAGCAAACCCCCTGAAAGCTATTGAAATATTCTTCACCATGATTTTCATTTAAGATGACAGCAAGTGAATTGTTTTCTCGAAAGAATTATCAAGTACCCAGATTTACTTCAAGGATTGCATTTATTGAAACTCAATTTGAAACTCCCTTGAAAGAAACAAGTAGAGAATAAGGAGGTTGTCTGTGAAATCAGAACTTAAGCACAATGTGTCATACCAGGAACCCACAAAGAATTCCACCAGAATGACATTGTTCTAAGACTAAATAATGGGGGCTTATTTTAATACTTTGTATTGATAAAAAGAACAGTTTCTTTGGATTTCATAAAAGCTCATTGCTAATTAAAATATTAGCAGGCTTAGCTTTCCCTTTTCCAAAACTGAGTACTTGCTTTAATATATCGCTGAGAGGCAAGACAGAATGAATGGCATTACCGTGTTTGGTCATCTTCTGTATGTGCTCAGATTTCCTGTCACAAACTCGCCACATGGATTTGTGGATGTCTGACTCCACCATGTGGTGCACTAGCAGTTTTGCTACTAAATGTATATTTGTTAATGAAACCTTCTTTTTCTGCCTTTTAAGATTGTTTGAGCTTCTAAAGTGTAAAAAAAAAATCTCAGTATTAAGGAAGTGTGTACAATGTGTACAACTTTTGACAGGTAAACTCTTATATATAAAAGTAGTAGATCAAGATACTTTCTTGCATTCCATTTGCACTTATAACTCTAAGGCAGGAATGAGCTTCCCACTGCCCCCAAATGTTAATTGATCAGTTTTTTGTCATGATTAGCGAATCAGGTCTTTTGATCTTAAATTGGATTCAAACTATTTTACTTTTTTATTTTGTGATATGAGCTTGGAGGAACAAAGCTTACTTTTTTAGACAGTAAAACTACATACTGCAGGAATATCAGAGCATGTTTTCAACTGAGTATTTTCCTTAAAATTATAACCCTTGAACCAAAATCTTAGATCATATGACCACAGCATCAGCTGCCCAATGCCAGTCCATTTAAAGAGAGATTTTTTTCCAATTAAAATACAAATTTCAGATGGCATCTGGTTGATTCAAATAGAGGAAAGCAAATAAGGAAAACTCTTCTAGTTTAGAGATCTATCTTCTAGTTATAGAAATCAGAAACGTTAGAGCTATTTAAAAAGTAGTATGATTAAAATATAAAAGCTATGAGTGTTTCTTTCTTTACTCTTTAAGTTTCCTGAAGAACACACTAAAACACAGTGATTTTGTTTTAGCACCTATTGTCTAGAAGAAAATCCAAGTATCTATGCTGCACCCCACACCAGTCACATCATAATCTCTTGGTGAACTCAGTCATCAGAATTTTCAGAACGTCCCCCCAGTTATTCTAATGTATAGCCAATGCTAAGGGCAACTGTGGATATTACATTACTGGTAATGGCTGAATGTCTCCAGTACTTTTTTCACATCATGCTTTTCACCACTATTTGATAAAGATTCTCAGCTATGGCTGTGTCAAGATTTCAATGGGAGAGAGTCCTGGTTGAAATCAAACTACTGGTGACTTTCTCTCCTACTTTAATTGTCCCTTTACTCTTATGAGAAATGGGAGAAATTATACAACATAGCTGAGAACTCATGCACGAACAAATTAATTTAGACAAGTAGAATTTTCAATATGGATCTTTGAGGATGAACTCAGATTGGTTTTATTATTTTCTTTTCCTAATTTCACATATGATGATGATGTATCTCTAAATCATTGTAGGAATTGTCATAACTACTTAAGTGTAATGCTTAAAATTATGGAGATACTTTATAATTTGCACTTTTTTCAGTAATTTCATATTTTGAATCTCCAACATGTAAGAACAATCCCACATGAATACCTAATGAAAATCTCCATATTATGTGTTGATGATGCACAGTTTATAGATGAAAACATGATCCTGTTATGTAAATAACCACAAGAAGCATTGGGATTGCCTAGCAGTGTTTGCAATAGCTAAATTGTCCTTTTATTTCTGTCTGACAGATTCGGATCCCATCTTTTGGAACCTCATGTCCCCATAGTATATGTATATGCATGAGTAATAGGAAAAAAGTAGAATAATTTAGGAAGCAAACACATTATCATCAAAGAAGAGGGTTTCTTAATCAATATAGTAAAGTGCTCTTACATTTTTATCAGCCAACTAAGACTTGGGGTATTTCAGGTCCACCACAAACCAGATTTCTTCTTTTCATCTCTTTTTTTATACCATTAATTAGAGGCCCAGTGCACAAAAATTTGTGCACTCGGTGGGGGGGGGGTCCCTCAGCCTGGCCAGTGCCCTTTAGCAATCTCGGACCCCTAGAGAGATGTCCACCTGCTGGCTTAGGCCTGATTCCCCTAAGCTGGCAGCCAGACATCCCTCTGGCAGGCCGGGGGCCCTCGGAGGATGTCCACTTGCCAGCGGGGAGCAGGCCTAAGCTGCGGTCAGACATCCTTAGCTCTGCTGAGGAGGCGGGAGAGGCTCCTGCCACCACTGCTGTGCTGGCAGCTGTTAGCCTGGCTTGTGGCTGAGCAGAGCTCTCCCTGTGGAAGCGCACTGACCACCAAGGGGCAGCTCCTGCATTGAGCATCTGCCCCCTGGTGGTGAGTGTGTGTCATAGTGACCAGTCATTCCCAGTGGTTCTGCTGTTAGGGTCAATTTTCATATTAGCCTTTTATTATATAGGATAGAGGCCTGGTGCATGGGTGAGGGCGAGCTGGTTTATCCTGAAGGGTGTCCTGGATCAGGGTGGGGTTCCTGCTGGGGTGCCTGGCCAGCCTGGGTGAGTGGCTGATGGCTGATGGCTGTTTGTCGGCTGGCCACAGCCCCTTCAAGATGGATATCCCCCCCCGGGGTGTCTGGCTAGCCTGGGTGTGGGGCTGAGGGTCATTTTCAGGCTGGCCACATCCCCTTCAGGAAGGGGGATCCTTCTGGGGTACCTGGCCAGCCTGGGTGAGTGGCTGATGGCTGTTTGCAGGCTGGCCACATCCCTTTCAGGGAGGGGGGTGCCTGCTGGGGTACCTGGCCAGTCTGGGTGAGGGGCTGATGGCTGTGTACAGGCTGGCCACAGCCCCTTCAGGGAGGGGGTCCCTGCTGGGGTACCTGGCCAGCCTGAGTGAGGGGCTGATGGCTCTTTGCAGACTTGCCACATCCCTTTCAGGGAGGGGATCCCTGGCCCGCCTGGGTGAGTGGCTGATGGCTATTTGCAGCGAGGCTGGCTGGAATTTATTTAACTTCTAAAGTTGAAACTTTATTGCTTTAACCAGAGCCTAGGTCGGGTTGCCCCTGACAACCCAGGCTCCCAGTGCTTCCTTGAGCCCAAGGCTGGAAGCAGGTCTGTGGGGTTTATTTTTTTCTATAATTGAAACTTTTTTGCCTTGAGCGGAGGCCACAGCTGGCCTAGGCAGACAGGAACCTTAGCTTTTTGCATTGCTGGGGCAAGCCTCCTGCTTGTTCCAGCTCCATGGCTGTCAGCTGCCATTTTGGCTGGGTTAATTTGCATAGAGCAGCTCTGATAGGCTGGTGGGTGTGGCTTGGCTGGTGGGCGTGGCTTCAGTATAAGGGAACAAGAGCCAATTTGCATATTACTCTTTTATTAGATTCGATAATATGGCTAAAACAGTATCAATAGATAGAAAAGTGGGATCTTCTGTTTACTAAAGAAAGCTGTTAATTTAAAGTGGTTGCATTAATAGCAGATAAAAACAATTCATAGTTGAAATCTTCCTGTATTTATGGAAGCTAAATTTTATCACTCACTTGAAATATATTGAGCCATATTTTAATACTAGAGGCCTGATGCATAAAAATTCATACACTGGAGGGGGGTTCCTCAGCTTGTCCTACCCCCTCTCACAGTCCAGGAGCCCTCAGGGGTAGGAGGTGACTGGGCGATCAGGGGAAGGAGACATTCTATCACAACTCTGCTGCGGCCACTGCCGGCAGCTCAAACCTTGGCTGGCTCTGGTTACCTGAGCCTTGGAGGGCCTTGAGTGGCTGGGCAGCCACCATCTGAGACTTGCCTGTGCCTCGGGCTAGCCCTGGGTGGCTGGGCAGCTGACATCAGAGGCTTGCCTGTGCCTCGGGAATCAGCTGGGCAGCCACCATCCAAAGCTTGCCTGTGCCTTGGGCTGGCTCTGGGCAGCTGGGAATCTTAATGGGGTGAGTGCTGCCATCTTGTGGCTGTGGCCACCACCATCTTTGAGGGTGTGGCAGTCAATTAGCATATTTCCTCCTTATTGGCTGAGGGTGCTGCCATCTTTGAGGGCGGGGCGGTGTCAATTAGCATACTCCTTACTGGCTGTGGGTGCTGCCATTTTGTGATGGTGTGAGGGTTAATTAGCATATTCCCTCTTTATTAGATAGGAGAAATATTCACAATGTCTTACAAAGTAAAGACTTAAATGCAGATTTTCATGTATCAAATTCAGCTTATAATTTCATTACAGAATAAAAAATATTTTTATAGTGTAAATAGGCACATTTGATTTTCAAATGACTCAGAAAAGTCTAACTTTATAGCCTTCCTCACTGATTTATGAATTAGACAGTATAAACCCACATAGGGGAATTCATCCAGGATTTATGTGATAATGAAATAATTTCATAACAGAATAAAAAAATGGAGAACTGTTACAAAGATTTGGGTTCCATAGGCAGCAAAATCTCAGACATCTGTCAGAGCAGTATATTTATGGATAAATCTCCTAGGGCAAAAGGGTATAAGGGGAAAGTAAACAAATGAGATTACATCAAAATAAAAAGCTTCTTCACAGCAAATAAACAATTAACTAAATGAAAAGAGAGCCCACTGCATGGGAGAGCATATTTGCCAATGATACATCCAATAAGGGGTTAATTTCCAAAGTATATAGGGAACTTACACAACTGATCAAAAGGAAGAAAGCAATACAACTAAAAAAAAAAGGGCAAAGGACTTAAATAGATACTTCTCCAAAGCAAACATACAGATGGCCAAGAGACATGAAAACATGCTCAAAGTCACTGATCATCAGAGAAATGCAAATTAAAACCACAATGAGGTATCACCTCACACCTGTCAGAATGGATATCATCCACAAATGATAAGTGCTGATGAGGATGTGAAGAAAAGGGAACCCTAGTACACTGCTGGTGGGAATACAGACTGGTGTAGCCAATATGGAAATCAGTATGGAGATTCCTCAAAAAGTTAAAAATGGAACTCCCACTTGACCCAGACATCCTACTACTAGGAATATATCCTAAGAAACCCGAAACACCAATCAGAAAGAATGTATGTACTCCTATGTTCATAGCAGCACAATTTATAATAGCTAAGATTTGGAAACAGACCAAGTAACTCATCAGTAGGTGAGTGAATAAAAAAAGCTGTGGTACATTTACACCAGGGTATACTATGCAGCAATAAAAATGAAGGATCTCTTACCCTTTGAGAAAGCATGGAGGGACTTGGAGAGTATTATGCTAAACAATATAAGCCAGTCATATGTGGAAACTGCCTCATATGTGGAAATTAATGAACAAAATAAACTGCTGAACAAAATAGATCCAGAGACATAGAAGCATGGAACAGACTATGGAACCTCAGAGGGAAGGCGGAGATGGGTGGGTGGGAAGAGATCAACCAAAGAATATATATGCATACTAGAGGCCCTGTCCATGAAATTTGTGTGCGGGTTTGGTCCCTAGGCCTGGCGTATGATCAGGGCCATCTTCCCCGGCTGTCTGCAGCTAGCCCTGCACCCCGCTGCCACCCACCCCTGATTCCCCATTTATTACCAGATGATCAGAGCCTGCCGGCCAGGGGGAGGAGCCTAGAGGTCAGCCTTTCCACCCATTCAGTGGCCCCACCCCTGCTGTGGGTTGCCCTCTGTGTGTGGGGCGACTGGCACTACCTGTGCCCCCCACCACCTATCCCCATTTACCTATTCACCATTGGGCAATCAGAGCCTGCCAACCAGGAAAAAGGACTGAGAGGTGGTCAGTGCATCTCATAGTGACTGGTCGAGCAGTTGTTCTGGTTGTTCTGCTGTTGGGGTCAATTTGCATATTACCCTTTTATTATATAGGATAGAGGCCCAGTGCATGGGTGGGGGCTAGCTGGCCTGTCCTGATGGGGGCCCCAGATCAGGGTGGAGGTCCCCGTTGGGGAGTGGGGATGGCCAGGGTGAGGGGCCATGGTCATTGTCATATTACCCTTTTATTACATAAGATATGAAAAACCTATGAACACAGACAATAGGATAGTGAAGGCCTGGGATGGGGGATGAAAGTGGGCTAGAAGAGTTCAAGGAGGAAAAAAGACATCTATAATAATAAAAACATAATATGCTCATTAGACCAGATGTCCTTCCGGATGAAGCCAGGGCTGCGAGGGAAGTCTGGGTCCTGGGTGCCAGAAGGAAGCCAGTGCCAGCAACCGGGGGAAGGAACACCTACTATTGCATGAATTTCATGCATTGAGCTTCTAGTATATAATACTTTTAACAATAAAGATTTAAAACAAACACACAAACAAACAAAATTGTGGTTCTAATGGTAAATGTCACAGAACCATGGCAAAAAATACTATAGTTTCTTTTACCCAGCAGTGCAGATATAATGATAAACATAGTGTAATTCATTTTAAGTCTTTTCTAACATTGAAATGGTACCTCTATGTGTTACTACATAGAACTCATTATTCCTTTATTTAGAATGGCTATTAGTGTTTTTTTATGTTTAATAGTGCGGGAAGTAATCACAATTAAGAGTTGCAAAAGATGCAAGATTATAAATATGCTACACATCATTGACTGTACTTGGAAACACTGCATATTATCATGTCCTCACAGGATGTATAATAAAGAAATGCACACCTTTCATATTATAAACTCAGAAGTGCACCTCTTAATTTTGCCATTAAATTATAGCATCCCATTGTGAAAATCTACAAATTCTAAATATAAAAGTGAAACTAGAAGCATCATACTGTATTCACATTGAAGACTCTTTTTTAAAATATATTTTATTGATTTTTTACAGAGAGAGGGATAGAGAGTTAGAAGATGAGAGAGAAACATGGATCAGCTGCCTCCTGCACACCCCCTACTGGGGATGTGCCCACAACCAAGGTACATGCCCTTGACTGGAATTGAACCTGGGATGCTTCAATCCACAGGCCAACTCTCTATCCATTGAGCCAAACCAGTTAGGGCACACTGAAGACTCTTGCAGTACTAGGGGGAGTTTGGAATGATTTAAATTCAACACATTTTCCTTGTTTTCTCTCATGGAAATGGATATTTATTTCAAAGAAGAGGTGACAGAGAAGTTATGACTCTGAAAAGTACACCCAGATAATGCTTGTCATAGTACACCCTGTATTTTTTTAATTGTTGACAATATTACAGATATCTTCTATTCCTCCCCTGCTTTGTTCCTCTCCACCCAGTCCCTACCTCACCCCAGGCCTTCCCCACACTATTGTCTGTGTCTATGGGTAATGCATATATGAATATTAAATTCTTAGAGTAATCTTTTCCTGTCTCCTCATCCCCACTTTCCTCTGAGATCGGTCAGTCTGTTCCATGCATCCATGTCTCTGACCTATTTTGTTCTTGACTTTATTTTGTTCATTAGATTCCACGTATAAATGAGGACCTGTGATATTTGTCTTTCTCTGACTGGCTTATTTAACATAGCATAATAATATCCAGGTCCATCCATGCTACTGCAAATGGTACGGGATCATTTTTATAGCTCCATAATATTCCACTGTGCTTATTATCAGAAACTTTCTTATTTTTTTATTAGCATTTTGTTGTTTTCTCTACCAACCCACATTCCTTACCCACCCAAGGTCAGCTATAAGAAAGCAGGACTGCATAGCAGGTCCTCAATAAATATTTTATTAATGTATTAAATTCTACAAAAATTTAGTCACTAAATATGTGCCAAATAAATGTTCTAGGAACTGTTAAGGAAAAAAAAAAGTGGACAAGCAATGCATCTTTCCATAGCACAGAAGAAAAATTCAAATGAAAGAATTTCTGGCCAGCCAAGTTGAACATGATCGTCAGTAACTTTTTTTTTTTAATGGAACTGAATAATATCATGAAAACACCTTGGCATAGTGCTTTATGACATTGCCAAGGTTTGGAACTTTGAAAAGATTTCCAAAATATTTTAAGTAGTATACCCTAACATTTTTCACCTGACTGGAAGTGATTAATGAAAATTACATATTCCAGCCTTTCTGTATATTACATACTTTTCATGGACTGTACCATATGAATGATGACTACTCACAAAGCATCCACAATATTTTATTTTATCTTTTCAACAATATAATGTGTTAGATAAGTTGAATATTTATGTGCAAGAGACTGTTTGAATAGGCTATATTAGTGATTGGGAATGGGGATGGGGAGTCAGGCAAAAGCACACTCATGGGATCATTTAGGGGGCTTAGAAATGTTCTAAAACTCAAATCGTGGCTATGGTTGCACAATTCTAAATATTACTAAAATTCATCAAATTGTACATTCATTGATTTCTATTGTATGCAAATTATACCACAGTAAAGCTAATTTTATTTTTTTTATTTTAATTTTACAAATAATTTTTTATATTTTTAGTAAAGCTAATTTTAAAAGACACTATTAATAGACAATATTTCAAATAGTATGTTTAAAAAATAACTTCAGCTTGCCATCAACTTTTTATTCTATTTTTTTTTATATGCAGGAAAGGGTGAAATGTGAGGAATTTTGTTAAATAACCTGGAATTAAATTATGATTATTTATCAATGGCCATAATGATGTTCACTATAAGAGCCAACACAGTAATATCATAATGCTTCAATTGTTCATACTCTAATACATTTAATGGATTTCACTTCTAAAGTATTTTTACTCATGGTGGTACTTTAACTTAGATCTTCTTTCTCCACATTTATAATTACCTATCAAGCAAAACTTAACCTACAGCTACTACAGTACCCCAATATTTCTATAGAGATATCCAAATTCCCCCAAAGTTTTGTCTCTTCACTTATCTAATTTTGAAAGTAACCATAATCGCTTGAAAATGCATTTTTATAATGGCCTATTCTATTATCATCACTTTAATCATTATTATAACTAAGAAGAATATCATTTCTCAGCTGTATTACAAGGATTAATAATTCCACACAGTATTTACTTTCAAATTTATGAGGGTCTGTCATCAAGTTTTCTTCTAAAAATTAACATGTTGTATTAACCTTCTGGAGATTGATAGTCAACCTTGAATTTTTTTTTTCAGGCTTAAAAGTTTAACCCAGACTTAATACACCACAGAAACTTGTTTTTCCAGAAATTTGGTAATTTACCACAGAACTCATATGTCAAGGAAAAATGTTTGGGAAACACTAAAATAGAATATTTCCTTCATATCACTTTTTTTAAAAAATATTTTTATTGATTTTTTTACAGAGAGGAAGGGAGAAGGATAGAGAGGTAGAAACATTGATGAGAGAGAAACACCAATCAGCTGCCTCCTGCACACCCCCTACTGGGGATCTGCCCGCAACCGCAACCAAGGTACATGCCCTTGACCAGAATCAAACCTGGGTCCCTTGAGTCTGCAGGCTGACGCTCTATCCACTGAGCCAAACCTGCTAGGGCCTTTCATATCACTCTTACCCCCAGAATGGAAGAAGATAGTGATTAGGTAATTTCTTAAAGTTCCTAAAATGATACTCTACCAAAGTCCTTATGACTGAACCAAGTCATTAGGTAAATTTATTTTAGTGATATTAAATGTTTGCCTTTTGACCCTGTGATCCCACTCCTGGGAATATATCCCAAGAAACCAGAAACATCAATCAGAAAGGATATATACATCCCTATGTTCATAGCAGCACAATTTACCATAGCTAAGATTTGGAAACAGCCTAAGTGCCCATCAGCAGATGAATGGATTAGAAAACTGATAAATCTACACAATGGAATACTATGCTGCTGTAAAAAGAGGGAACTCTTACCATTTGCAATAGCATGGATGGAACTGGAGAGCATTATGCTAAGTGAAATAAGCCAATCAATAAAAGAAAAATACCACATGATCTCACTTATTTATGGATAATAAAGACGATTATAAAATGATAAACATAAACAAATACAGAGACAGAATAGTTTTGAACAGACTGTCATCCTACAGCTGGAAGGCTGGGGAGGGTTGGGGGGGAATTAAGAGATCAACTGAAAGACTTGCATGCATAGGAGCATAATCAATGGACACAAGAAACTGGGGGGTTAGGGAGGAGGGGGGGAAGGGCAAGGGGAAAAATGGAGACCTATCTATCACTTGTTGTAATAATTTAAGCAATAAAAAAATAAATAAAAAATAAAAATAAAAAAATAAATAAATGTTTGCCATTGTGCCCTGGCCGGTGTAGCTTAGTGGGTAGGGTGTAGGCCAGACCACTGAAAGGTTGCTGTTTCAGTTCTGGACAGTGCCCCTGCCTAGGTTGCTGGGCCCATTCACAGTGGGGGGCATGCAAAAGGCAGCTAGCTGATCCAATGTTAGACTCTTGAATCAAGATTTCTCCTTTCTCTCTTTAGAAATCAATAAACTATTCTTTAAAAAAAATAAAATGTCGTTGCATAAATTTTCACACATATGCATATATGTATCTGTATGTATATATACATGTACACAAATATATATGTTTCTATATATATATATATATATATATACATATATATATTTTTATTTATTTATCTTAATATATATGAATTGAGGGTTCCAATATACCTCCTTAGCTGAAATACACTGTGGTCAAGTTGTTAAATTATAACAAGCTCTTTGCCTGGTAAATATTTCTGATAAAAGTAAAAACTACTTTATCTGATAAGACTTAATTTTTAGATATGATGCTTTCTAATTCATCCAATCAACTTATAGGACTTTTTTTTACAAACAATAATAGAAAGCTGTGTGAACTTTTTCTTACTTTTTTACTTACTAAGTTATTACAGAGTATAATCTGAAACTTTTGAAAATTATGTGCCCATGAGCATTATTACATTTTAATGTTCTCCATATTTTAAAAGTACAAAATTTTCAAGATATTTTAGTATATTTTCTTCCTTATTTTTGTGAGTATGTGTTCTATGTGGACATTTTTCCTTCTCAAGGATGCAAGTTCAAAATTGCTAATGTTTAAAAATGACTAATCTAACTGTTACATTTCTCTATTAATAGTTTCAATATGACATCTAATACTTTTCCTTTTGAAACATTTTAGTTATTTTCTCTGGAATCATTTTATTCGACATCACAAAAGCTCTAATAGTTATTTTATATAAAGTCTCCTTTATTCCATTAAACACTTTAGACAGCTACAGCTTAATTTTGCTTGTCATTTTCTGTCATTAATTTGATATATGAGAATGTCTGATGAGGTAAATCCTGATAAGAAAGAAGTGCTCTCAGCTCAGTTAATTGTAAAGTGCTCTATTGGAAATGTCATTAATGTTTGATTGATTTTTAGTTCTATAATTCACCTTTTACAATTTTTAATGGAAAAAATGGTCATTTCTATTTCCATTGTTCTTTCCTATTTTCAATAGATAGTGCTAGTTAAAAACATAATTACTGTATTGTCAAATGACTTTTTTGGTAATGGCATGATAATATAATTTACTTTATGTGTTTCCACTTTCATGGAAAAAAAAATCTAGTGATCCTGAAAGGTATAGGAATTAGAATGTCTATTAGAACACAAGTAGGTGTTCTCAATAAGCAGCTCTTGATTTACTAAGTCATTTCATTTTATTTATCTTGGAAATTGCTGATTTTATTTGAAGCCAAGCTGATAATTTCACCAGATCAGATGCTTATTTTCTTTGAACACATATCCTGATATATGTATATTTTAGGTTAAAATACAACTCAAATTATACAGCCTTATTTAGATCTTTAGCAGATCTTATTGGTAGTCAAGTGTGGAAATCTTCCATTCTCAATGTTTTCTTCTACATTATAATATTTTTCATTGTCCCATCATAATGTCAGGAAAGATGATGTAATGTTTGTCTTTTTTTATTAGAGGAATTTTAAAATAAGAGATCATCCATTCTGCCTGCAAGTTTCCAAAATACTCAATTTTAAACAAATAATATTCATCTCTTTCACAATAAGTCTGCCCTACAGTCATTAACAGTTTGTTTCCAGAATAATATTCTGATGAGGTTAAATAAAAATAGGTGTTAAACAATACCCCAAATACAAGTTAAAACTGTGTTATCAGTTGAAAGTAAGAATTGAGGCATTAATTTGTAAAGGTGCTAACTAAATATAAGTGTGATGCATGAAGTATAACTTCCCAAAATAGAATTGATTGGAATTATATATCAATTTTATCTTATAACTTTAATAATGAATTTGGTTGCTGTACCTGAATATAGTCATCAAGTATATTTAGAGGTATAAAGTTTAATTTGAATAAAGAACTTTGTCCCTCTTGGATATCACAATGTATATCTAATCTAATAAAAGAGTAATATTGAAATTGACCATTTCTAGAGTATGCCTAAACCATGCCCACCAGCCAATCAGAGCAGCTGTATGCAAATTAACCCAGCCAAGATGGAGGCCGGCAGTCACAGAGCTAGAGCAAACAGGCAGCTTCCATTGCACCAGGAGTAAACTGTCTGCTGGCCAGCTGGGCTTCTCCCGGCTCAGGCAACAACGTAGTTGCAACATTGTTTCAATTATAGAAGCTTTGGAGCTGCAGCAAACAGCAGGCTTCTGTTGTACTAGCGATGGAGGAAACTGCTTGCCTAGGCCTCTATTAAGGCAACATTCTTTGAATTATAGAAGCCACGGAGCTGAAGCCAATAGGAGGCTTCATTACCTGCCTAGGCCTCGGCTTAAAGGAACAGTGTATCAATTATAGAAGATAAATAAACTCCAGAAACCTGCTTCCAGCCAGCCTTGCTGGGACATAGGGTCAATGGGAGCTATGGGCAGCCTGAAAGCCTGAAAACAACCCTCAGCCCATCACCCAGGCTGGCCACACCCCAATGGGGTGAGGGTCCCCACTGGGGGGCTTGGCCAGCCTGCAAACAGCCATTAGCCCCTCACCCAGGCTGGCCAGGTACCCCAGTAGGGACCCAAAACCTTAAGATACTGTAGGCAGCCTGAAAATGCCCCTCAGCTCCTCACCCAGGCTGCCCAGGCACCCCAGTAGGGACCCAAAACCTGAAGGGGCTGTGGGCAGCCTGAAAACAGCCCTCAGCCCATCACCCAGGCTGGCCACACCCCAATGGGGTGAGGCTCCATACTGGGGGGCTTGGCCAGCCTGCAAACAGCCATCAGCCTCTCACCCAGACTGACCAGGCATGCCAGCAGGTGGACATCCCCAGAGGGGTCCCAGACTGTGAGAGGGCACAGGCCTGGCTGAGGGACCTCCTGAGTGCACAAATTTTTGTGCACTGGGCCCCTAGTAAATATACAAAACATTCTGAGGAGTTCTCTGTTACAGACACATGTTTATCCTTAATTTCTAAAATATATTTTGACACTGGGCTCTTTTCATGTATAATGTACTTAATTTATAAATAAATTTGGATCTCTAATCATATTGGAGCAGTAGTACAAATATGGAAATTTTTCTAGAAATGCTATCTATGAATTATGCTAAAATCTGCTTTATATGATATTCAACCATCACTTATTTTCAATTGTAGTAGTTTCAGTAGTGATGACACTTTAAGAGCACAGATGTTCTCAAGAGTCCATCCTACTACTTGATATAACTGTGAATATCTCAGAGTCCATGAAATCCTTTGCATTGAGTTCCAAATTGCCAAACTCCCCTTTCACATGTTATGTGACCCTTCTTATCCTCTGGTGACAGATACAAGTTCAAATTTTTCTTGTGTGTTGTAAGTCATTGTTGTTTCTATTGCTTATGAGCCTTAATAACAATATGGCTTATTTGTAGAAAATGTTAGCTTTGTTTTATAATGCCAAGCAATGAGAGGCAGCTTTGGGTAGGGGACAATCTTTAAGAAAAAAGCTATATAAAACAGAAAAAAATCTATATAAAATAGAAAATTACATGCTACCTTATAGAAGAGTCTTTGGCAAGTGAAGGTCCCTGAAACTTAAGGCTCAAAAGCTTCACACTAATTCCTCTTTTCGAAAGTAATTCTTACTCTCCTCACACTGAATCTTTCCTTCCATGAAATGAAGCACACATACTCTACATGCTGGAAACCCAATCTTTGCTAGCATGGTGCACAGCCTTGCATGCGATCCCATTTTCTTATTCTCTACACATTAAAACTCCTTCTCAGCCATATGCAATTTAAATTATGCCAACTTCTTAAAATTTTACCACATCCTGTAGTAGAAATGGATTTTACCTTCTCTTTTATTGCAGAGCATGAAGTTTTCTATTGCATATTTCTGCTTTGAGATTTATTTATATCTCTATATTCTGTCTCCCTAGAACAAAAGTATCTTAAAAATAAGGACACGAGTTTGGTTTTCATTATGTGGAGTTGAGTAGTAGATGCAGAACTTGTTTCATGAATCAAATTAATAAACTAAATACTATTAATATGCAAATAAGATTTTGAATGTCTGTGTTGTCTAACAAATGTCCATTTGGGGATGCTTTTATTTGTTAATCATAGCTTAAGAGATAATATAGTTGGGCATTGAGTTTGCTATTTGCTAGGTATATTACCTTGGACAAGTCGTTATCTCTACCCTCATTTGTAGTGAGGATGATAAATAGTTTGACCAGGTGATTAAATAAATTTATGTGAAACTTTGGTACATAAGCTCATGCAAACATCTGTTTGGATGATGGGGGTAATGATTTCCTCCAGGGCTCTTCTCTTTTCCCTCTAGTGTAAAAGGTTAAATGAATATCATTTTCTTCTCTACTCAACTACTTGAGTGTTGACCGGATGAGAGATTTATAAAACCATGTAGACTGATACTGTTACAGATGTATTATTTGGTCTGTCTGCTCTTTCTGATTGTGTTTTGTAGCTTTCCCTCATCAGTTTCTTTTATCAGTTTCCACTATGGCTATTCAAGTTTGATCAGTTTATAACTCCTCCTTGACTCTCTCCTTTCTGACCAAGGCTCTTCTCCTTATAAACAAATCATAAATAATGACACTGACAATTTTTGACTGTATATTTGTGCAAACAACTTGAACAGGCATTTTCATATATGCAATCACATCTAATCTCTTTACAAAAACTGCTGTAGCTGTCTGCTCACAGACATGAGAATTTTTCCAGATATGTTGCTAAAAATTGTGACAATGCTTCATCGCTGGCTTGTCATGATCATCAGTTTAGAGATGAGAAAATTGAGGTTCAAAAAGGTTTGGTGCTTTCTCTGCAGGAATTTATTAAGTATCTATCAGACAAAAGCAATACCCATTGTGGCATTAACTTCCCTTTACTATTTCCATAGTTTCCCTTAAATTTAACTGAAAAAATGGCACAGAATAAATGAGTACAGATCACTATTAAGGAATGTTGTCCACATGGAACTTTTTTATTACATCTTCTCCCTGTCACAGTTAGCTTTTTTTTTAAATAAAACTTAACATGTTGTCTTTGGTCAGATGTGAGTGTTGATTCAATGATAAAGCAATATCAGTTTTACATATCAGATATAGTTATTCCCTACTGAAAATGATATCTGAAATAGCTTGTTCATTATCACTAATTCAAAAGAATAATATATTTTTTATAATAACCCCGTTAGTAGAGAAATAAGTTATTTGATTTTTGATAACTTCTGGATAAGTAAAAAAACCTCTCTATATTATCATTTTTAATTTTTTAAATATATTTTTATTCAGAGAGGAAAGGAGAGGGATAGAGAGACAGAAACATCATTGATGAGAGAGAATCATTGATTGGCTGCCTTCTCCATGCCCCACACTGGAGACTGAGCCCACGACCCAGGCATGTACTCTGACCAGGAGAATTGGGCCATGACCTCCTGGTTCATAGATCAACGCTCAACCACTGAGCGTCACACCAGCTGGGCAATAAATATTATCATTTTAAAAGAGATTATATTATAACAATATTTCAAGACAGTATCTGAATTCTATCTTCTTGGAAAGTAAACTGTTCATTGTAATAACTTGCAGATGCATGCTGACTAATGCTGTTCTCCCAACAGAAAATCCAATCAGATTTGACAAGTCATGAGATCAGTTTAGAAGAAATGAAGAAACGTCACCAGGAAAAGGAAGCTGCCCAAAGGGTACTATCCCAAATTGATGTGGCCCAGGTACATATTTTTGTAAAAACTAAGTAACTTGTGTTAGGTCAGTATTAAAACATAGTCTATATTAGCAACTAGATTGTTAGAAAAATTGGATTTGAGGGAATTTTTTAAAAACTACAGTATGTTATATAAATGATACAGACTTTTCTGGGTTGCACATTTTAAGGATAAAATAGGTTAGTAAGTTATCTTTTATTATAATAATTGGTGAATTCTTCTCTCAAATGCACATTTTTTGTGCTGGACAAATGGGAAAAAGCAATTGTTTTGGTTTGTTTTTATTTTTGTTTGTAACAATAAATAATTTTAATATAAATTGAAATATGACTGATTATTGTTTGGAAGGCAAAATTAAATCAGTGTTTTCTTACATTTACAGAAAAAATTGCAAGAGGTTTCCATGAAGTTTCGCTTATTCCAGAAGCCAGCCAATTTTGAACAGCGTCTACAGGAAAGTAAGATGATTTTAGATGAAGTGAAGATGCACTTGCCTGCATTGGAAATGAAGAGCATTGAACAGGAAGTAGTACAGTCACAGTTAAATCACTGTGTGGTACGTATTTCTGGTGACAAATACTTAGCTAGCCATTGACTTTCTTTATTAAGAAGTACTTGATGGTACTCTTTATTAACAGGAAATTATTTTAAGATATCTATAAAATTTTCTATATAGTTTTGAGGTTAAGAACAAAAATTAGCACAGATGGATTGAAATACAAGAACTTTACTGAAATAGTAGCCTTTTAATATCCCTTCTATGTGTATCTGTTTTGAGTCCAAAATTCTCTAAGGACTATGCAGAATATAAAAGAACGTCTTCATTATTTAATTCTTATGGTGCTTTGAACATATTTTTAATAGAAAAACTGAAAGGAAATGAAGTAAGTCCTCACCATCATTGATAGCTTCTGCAACTTTAAGCAAAACGAAAGTAATTTTGCCATAGGATAATTGATATAAAGAAGAATTAAGTTCCTACAGCATTGCATCAACAATATAAAGAAATGTTGAATGAAATGACATGATTTGAGGACCTGCTCTGTATTAGTCTGGAAACAGCAATAATAGTTGCAATAATAAAACAACATGCCAGATATGAGTACCAAGTATGCTTAGTGATCTACACAATTAACTTCTAATTCTCAAGGCCACAGATGAAATGAGGGAAGATAAAGACAAAAGCTTTAATAAAGGGCAAAAGTAAGATTTCAGTTGAGGCACTCTTATTCCAAACCTTAAGATCTTTCCATTAAACACCAGTGCTGGATATACACTGCAATGCCACTGCACCACAAAGACAGAATAAAAAGTCTCAGATGGGGGTAGGCTCCCGTTGAGAGTGAGAGAAAGATGGTGGCGGCAATACTGGATAGTTTGGGTGTGTTATGGATGCAGAATCTGAGGGGGAAGCTAGCCTTGGAGTTCTTTCATCTCTGTTTTACCCCAATAACACATCCACAAAAGTGCTTCTCTTGACATTTCTTTAAAATGGAAGAAGAAGAAAATTGTTTATCCTCCCTGATGGCCTGGAAAACCTCAGAGACCAGCAGAAATCTATTGTCAAAGTCAGATAAAGCACTACAGCAAAGACAAGACATGGTATTTGGCAAAATTGATTCAAGGAATGTCCATTGACCAGGCTTTGGCTCAATTTAAAGTTAGCGACAAAAAAAAGAAGAACCCAAACAGTTAATATTCTTTTTTAAAAATATATATATTTTTATTGATTTCAGAGAGGCAGGGAAAGGGAGAGATAGAATGATGAGAGAGAATCATTGATCAACTGCAGCCTGCACACCCTCTACTGGGGATGGAGCCCACAACCAGGGCATGTGCCCTTGATTGTAATTAAACCCAGGACCCTTGAGTCCGCAGGCTGACGCTCTATCCACTGAGCCAAACCAGCTAGGGCAATGAGATTTTTTTTTTTTTTTAGTATTACAAGATATGGCAGTGAGATACCACAATGTGGAAAACAGAACCAATTTATACATCGCTGAGTTCACCTCAGGGCGAGGCCAATACCTGAATGCATTCAATACCACAGCACAGGTCGCTTTGGGATCAAGGATAAGGTTAATTGCCATTATTTTGTGAAATTGTTGGAAGGCCTTCCACCTCCACCTGAGGCACTAAAGGCAGCAGCCAACCATGCCCAAGGGTATATGCAGGAGCTTTGAAACCATTCACATTTTGGTGGGGGAATTCAGACTCGGTGTATATAGTTTGCTATTTATTTCCTAAAAATAAGCAGTATTTAAAGACAAATTATTTTTACTTAAAAAGCCATAGACAGGATAATTAGCCTGAAGTGTAAATCTTCCTTGGACTTTGGAATTTTCAGCAGTGCCCTTCATTGCAATTATTAGAAATTCACCAGGTCATATGGCTTCTCTGACAACATAAAGTTGAGTGATGAGGACATATACTAGAGTAATGGAAATATTATTATAAGTCTATGTCCTCAATAGACTATTAAAGTAGAAATCACATACAATAAAAATGCTGAATGTTAGTAACATTAAAGGGAGAAATGTTTATCTATGTAGTACTTTATGTTTTAAGGATAGTTTCTGCATCTACTTCATAGCATAAATGAAAAAGAGGCCCTTTAGTACATTTCATTCGTATTATTATGAATGGGAAATATCTTTTTATCACAAAGATTTATATATTGTGAAAGATTATGAGGAATTTTACATGTGATAACATTTTTATAATACAGACTGCATTTTAGTGATATAATTATTATACACATTCTTAGCTCCAAAAGAAATTAAAAAAAATAATTTTATTGATTTTTAGAGGGAAGAAAGCAGGAAGAGAGAGAGAGAGACAGAGAGACAGAGATGAGAGAGAAACATCTAAACATGGATTGGTTGCCTCCCATACGCACCCTGACCAGGGATAGAACCCGCCACCTTTTGGTGTTGGGGATAACTCTCCAACTAACCCACATGGATCAGGGCCCAAAACAAATTTTCAATTTAATAATATATTGTTATTAGTTGATATAAGATGTGTAATGTTAGGAGTACATGGGGACATACGTCTTCTTAAATATTGCACAAAGACTTAAAGGCAAAATGACCCAAGTACACTGTTGTTATGAATACATACATTTGCAAAGGGAGAGCTATTATTTATTTTCTTCTAGGAACAGATCTCTAATGGTATCATAAAGTCTGTCTGCTATTATATAGAAGCTGTAAACAGCCCAGTTGGTGCCCAGCTGTGACTGTGCCCTGATTCAGTGCACATGGAAGAGCTCAAGGTGCTTGCTCTATTCAGTTCTGGTTATGGTTTGAATGTCAGGACAAATTCAAGTAGTCCTTTCCTAAGTTGTTTACTTAACAACTTTTAGATTTTTTCAGCACTTAAGATGCTCTATTTATATCATATAATCATGGTCTTTGCCTTCAATAAATTTTTATTCTGTTAAAAAAAATCAGTGCAAATAAATAGAAAGAGTATTTTCCTAAAATAGTGATGTACATTTTCTCTGCCTATTGGAAGACATGATGTTAATGAATACTACTACTTTGAATGAGCCTCCATCATAAAGGTAAATAATTAAGATTTTTTTAATTTGAAGAGTAAATAATTTGGAAGTATCTCTAATTCTAAAATTCACCATGTTGATTTCCAGCATGACAATTACAATTTTGAATATTTCTAAATACCCATATATGTTTATAATTTCTAAGGTAGAAATAAAGTAAAATAAAAAAGTAAATCACTCTCTAGCTGGTTTGGCACAGTGGATAGAGTGTCAGCCTGCAGACTGAAGTGTCCTGGGTTCAATTCCGGTCAAGGGCACATGCCTAGATTGCAGGCTTGATCCCCAATAGGGGGCATGCAGGAGGCAACCAATAAATTATTCTCTCTCATCATTGATGTTTCTATCTCTCTTTCCCTGTCCGTTCCTCTCTGAAATTAATAAAGATATATTTTTAAAAAGTAAATCACAATAGCTAAGATTTGGAAATAGCCCAAGTGGCCATCAGCAGATGAGTGGATAAAAAAAGCTGTGGTACATTTATACCATGGAATACTACATGGCTGTAAAAAAGAAGGAACTTGACATTTTGCAACAGCATGGAGGGACCTGGAGAGTATTATGCTAAGTGAAATGAGCCAGTCAGAGAAGGATAAGTATCACATGATCTCACTCATATGTGGAATCTAATGAACAAAATAAACTGATGAACAAAATAGATCTAGAGAAAGAAGCATGAAACACACTGAGGAATCTCAGAGGGAAGGCAGAGGGGGGTGGGTGGATGGGTGGGAAGAGATGAAAGGGGGAATTTATGTACATATATGTATAGCCCATGGACACACACAATGGTGTGGTGAAGGCCTGGGAGGGGCAGGTGGAGGGTGGAGGGGGGTCAATTGGGAAAACAAAGGAAACATTTATAATACTTTCAACAATAACGATAAATTTAAAAAAAGAAACAAACAAAAACAGAAAATTGTCTGGAAAGCTCAGACAGAACTCACAATTATTGATAAAGTAATATTTATTTCAAATAATAATCAGATGGGGTTAAGATGGAAATAGATTATGTGTGTAGCCTTAATGAATAAGATAACTGCTCAGCCCTTACAAAACACTTGTAGACATTGATTTTAAATGGAAAAGAGAAAACAAACCCAATTTCTGTTCTAATTTTAAAAAACAATTACCTACCAGCAAGTTTATTTCTTAGTACCAGTGAAATAAATAGTCGTCATTCAGACTTAACGCCTGACCAAATTAAAGCAGCAAAAATGTAATGTAAACTATGTTATATGCATGTATGCATAGATACATATCTACATATGTTTATGCATGCAAGTATGCATAACAAGCACACATACATTTAGAGGAAAATAATTGCAAGGCAAAGTTATGATAGTTGTTCCACAAAGCTTTGTTATGGCAATATACTTTGTGAAGCAAATTCCACAGAATTTGTTTCCCTGTCTGTTCTTTGTAGTTATGATGTACATGTGAGTTTTAAATAACATGTTTATATTTGTCTATATTTCATTGATCAGCCCCATTAAAATACATTTGTATAATCTAACATATGGGAAATTTTCTTCCTTCCTTCTCTATGATTTAATATATCAAAAGTATGAGTTGGAAATTTAGATGTTTTATCACCACTAAAATGTAAGCACCATGAGAGCAGTAGTGAATGTGTCTGTCTTTGCTATGACTGATTCTCTAGTCACTTAAGTATGATGTAGAACGCAGTAAGCACTCCATAAATATCTTGTGAATGAGTAAATGATTTTTTTTCAAACTCTACTGGAATTATATAACTATAACATTAAAAATATTGTATACCAACTATACTTAAATGGAAAATAATATAAAAATATATAAATCAATACCATCTAGAAATTAGCTTTACAAATTTGTATTGAAGAACTAAATATATATGTGATGCACTGATGCTTTAGTACGAATAAACTACACATGCCTGTATGTGTATATATTATTACAAATAGGAACTTGAAATAAAGAGAAAATGCAAAAGCTAGATGTTGATAACAGATGCAAAACTTTGCCCCCTTAAAACTATAAACATGAAATAGCAATTAAGGTGATCTCTGCCCCTGTTTCTTTTTATTAATAACAGTATGAGTTAGACACTGTTGCTTCTTCTTATGTTTTGTATTTTGTTTTAACTTAGAACTTGTATAAAAGTCTGAGTGAAGTGAAGTCTGAAGTGGAGATGGTGATAAAAACTGGACGTCAGATTGTGCAGAAGAAACAGACGGAAAATCCTAAAGAGCTTGATGAAAGAATAACAGCTTTGAAATTGCATTATAATGAGCTGGGAGCAAAGGTACTTGCACTGAAACCATAAGTACTGGCTTCTTCCCACTTTTCCTTATAAATCATAAAACAAGAGGCAGTAATTATGTACAATAACTACTTTATAAAGTCTAATGCCTCTCAATAGATAGATTCATATATACATTCATACGTATATACATAGAGATTGAAATAGATTCCCATGTGTAATTCTTAAGAAACAATAATCAATGAAAATCAATCTATATTAAAAATATTTAAAGCTTATAAAGATTATTATTGGTCCATCAAATTGTTCTAAAAGGGTTTCTTTGCTCTATACTTGCCCCTTTTTCACTGTATAAATATACATGTGCTGATTCAAAGACTGGTAAATTTTATAAACAAATGTACCTACTTAAAAAAAAAAAGACAGACAAACACAACAAAAAAACAAACAAAGAAAAAACCCCGAATGTACCTACTTATGTTGAGGTACAATAGATTTGACATTTTCTACATAGATCACATTAGGTGAAATGGAGCTGTTGTATTCCACAGAATTTGTTTCCCTGTCTGTCAAACATTGCATAATCCACCGCATTTGACTAATAAGATAGCATAGAAAGTCAGTTAAGTCCTATGGCTCTGTGATTATTTTCATATTTTTGTCCTGATCAGAGTCTTATGACCAAGTCCATTTCAATGTTAAAGATGTTTGCATCTTTTTAGCTTCTCTTTCCAAAACTGCAGTGTCTAGAACAGTTTGCTCACTTCACTCAAATTCAGAGCTTTGATGGTTCAAAATAATGATAGTTCATAAAAAGCATCAAGGACTGACCCGGCCTTTGCTATGCTGTTATTTTACATAGCGCTAAGCTATCTAGAAGATTTTTTGGTGCTCAGCTAAAAATTTCAAGTGACACTTAGTAATATCATTAAAGCAAAATGAAACATTACTAACAAATCATATTTAGCTTTATTAGTATGGCAGAATACAGCAAAAATGTAGCACAGACATTTATTTTTTGAAATAAAGACTTAGAAATATGAGTGATAAAGGGAATATTTAGAAATGTCATCTTATAAAATGCTATAGTATTTTTCTAAAGAAAAATCACTTGCATTTAAATCTTCCAAGCTCCTTCAACAGCAGTGGTTTTGTTGAATAAAATCAGAGGAAACAAAGGTTATCTGAATATATTATTCTTTTTTATATGAAAAGAGACAAACCCTTCTATTTTATGTGGTTGTACCTGCAAGAGTCAATATGTGTTACTTTTTTTTATATTAGTCACCTCAGGGTGTAATAACAAAATACCACAAGCTAGGTGACTTAAACAACAGAAATATTTTTCTCATAGTTCTGGAGGCTGCAAATTCAAGATCAAACCTAGTGAGGACTCTCTCTCTCTTCCTGGCTTGAATATAGCAGCATACTCATTGTTTCTCACGTGGGGGGCTGCTAAGGGGAAGAGAGAGAGAAACAGGAGAGAGGTCTTTTTGTCCTTGTAATAAGGCCACGTTCCTATCAGATGAGCATCCCGCCCTATTATTTTATTGATCCTAATTACTTCCTAAAGACCCTATACCCAGATACAGTCACACTGGAGATTTGGGCTTCAACATTAATTTGGGGGACATACAATTCAGTCCACGGCACTTTTCTTACAAAACATGATTAGTTTGTTTACTATCACCAGCTTAGCTTAACTGTTCAATGAATAAAAATTCAGAAGTTTCTTATATCTAACTATATTTAATTTCATTGAGAGATAGTACACCTAGCAACCCAGATATAATGATACTTATAATTCCTTGATTGGCTTCTCTGTGCTTTGCTTGGGTTTTTTATGGAAATACACATAATTTGCAGTACTCTTAGCCTCAATTTCAAAAGCCTCTGTACATTTTTAGGTGTTCATAAAACAATGACTGTTGAAACATTCTACTGCAAGTGGCATTCTTTTAAATGTATTCCTGCTCCACACAGACATACACAACATGTAAAACTCAACTTTCCTTAAGATGGCAGTGTTTCCTATTTTATTAAATCCTGTTTAGCTGGATATAAACACAATAGAATAAATAAAAATCAATAATGCATTAGCTCTGGGAAGATGGAATTTCTTTGAAATATTGAATCTAGAATTCTTTTCTACCAATAGTGCATACAAAAATAACTATGTATAGGAATACACCATAAGGTATATATATATTTTTTCTCTCACACATGAATCCTTGCAGTTGAAAGGGCAGATGCATTTACTTCCCCGAAGGAAAAAACAGAAGGAAGAATATGTAAAAAATGTTGACTTTGTAGCCTCAGTAACAAAACATTTTTCAAATTTATATACACCTGTGTTAAAGAAACTAGCAAATATTGTTGAGTACTTGGAAGTCATATCAAGGTTTTAGAGTGTTTATTTTGATTGTAGCACTTTAAATTCTTGACACTTATTTTCACTTGTAGAATACACACAAACCAGGAAGAGATTCTGGAATTTTTATGAAACCAACCAACTAACCTATGCATTTATACAATGTAGGCACATCTGCAGAGCCGGTGGAAAACTATACATTTTTCTGTTCTTCATGTGAGAATGTGAAACAATTACATTTTGACAGTCTCTCTTTTCAACACAGAACTGGAATACCAGATCATATTATGATTTTCTCTATTAGTGAGAGTGAAAATTTTATTTGGATTATTATTGCCCCCATTTGGTGACAAAAGCATGTTTAAAGAGGAAGTGAATTATTTGTTATGTTGTTTTTATGCAAAAGTACTACTGTTTACTGATGCAATGACAACAACATTGGCCATTGTAAACATTATACAAATATTTTTGCCTCTTAAAAGACTTAGTATTCTTTCTTCATTTTGCTTTCTTATCTGCAAGAGCAAGCTTCGTTTGCATATAGAGGATTATAAACCTCCTGGTACATCTCTGTGACCAATGATTGAAGGTTTTCTAAGAGAAATGTGTCATATCTTCAATTTGACTTACATAATCCTATGTATTTTCTAAAAATGGCCATACATTATTTACATTAAAAAATAATCTTAGCTTTTCTTTCTTCCTGATACAGAACAATACGTATTGGAGAAAGGGCCTCATCTTTCCTAGATTATGTTTCTTCACTACTAATGTTCAGAACATATATATATGGTTTTTCTAAAATGTTATTTTTTAAAAAAATAAGAAAAAGGTTATTTTAAAATGACAAAAAAATATGAAAGTTCCAATTAAGTGGCTATAACGAAAGCTGAATTGAAACTGTAAACTTAATTACATTTTATTATCATTCTTTTCAGGTAACAGAAAGAAAGCAACAGTTGGAGAAATGCTTGAAATTGTCCCGAAAGATGCGGAAGGAAATGAATGCCTTGACAGAATGGCTGGCAGCTACAGATATGGAATTGACAAAGAGATCAGCAGTTGAAGGGATGCCTAGTAATTTGGATTCCGAAGTTGCCTGGGGAAAGGTATCACTGAAGGTTATTTGTAATGTGCACAAAAACACACCGTTATATAATTTTATAAGGAACTATTAGTTTTCAATGCTAATAGAATTATAAGTATTATCTTGCTTCATTTTCCCTTTTCTCAAAATTTCATCAGTAGTTTAACTCTGTATATTTCAAGATGATGATAGAACCAATGGGAAGCTTTAGCAAAAATCTCCCTGAAGCTTGTTTAGAATTAGGTAGGCTATGAATAAGTCATTTAAAAATACATACATTTTTAATCACAAAGTGGGTCCAAAGAAGAGATTGTATGCCCCCTAGTTTGACGAAGACAGATTGCACAGATGGACCCGACAGCCATGAGAGGGCAAGGATACATAGACACAGACAGCTGAGATAGGCAGGTCAAGCAAAATCACCACATGGCTTATGTCACAATAAAAAAGAAAATCTCAAGGTGTCTGTGCAGCTCCTATCATTTTCATCACCAAAGGGCACAGTGTTTTCTTTAATCTTCAGCTGGGAAATTCTTGCTGTTTCTCCAAAAGCCAATCAGACATTATCACTCCCTAAATCTAAGACCAAGGTCCCCATAACTTTATTTTTTTCAGTTGATTCGTTTCTAGTCGATTCTCACTAGAAAGTGTGTTGATATAAAGGAAATAATTGATATTACTAATGTGTTTTCACCTTAAACTTTGCCAGAGCACAGGACATTTATAAAAAATAAATCATAGTGTTATCAGTGGAAATGGGGTATGCTTTCCCCACTGCGTGCTGGAGTTAAGACTTTATAATATATCAAGAAAAATATTTTTCTGAGGCTCACACAAGAGGATGAGTGATTTTTATTTGCTTGGAGTTACATGCCTGGTTTGCAAAGTACCATTTCCCTTAATCCAGTCCTTTCTGAGACACAATTAAGCCTCTAACAATGAGATAGCTTTATAAATATAATGTGGGATGCTAATGTAATGTTACAGAGCAATAGAGCTTGACATGAAAGGAAGTTGAAAAATCTGCATACAATTTAAAACTGAGGTGAAGTCATAAAGTATGCCACATATGAACTCCCTTTAAGGTCACTGCATAAGTACCTATAGAGATATTTTTGCATTAGCTCCATCCTAAAATCATTAAAATATTATAAGATAATGAACTTGGCAAAGATTTCTATATTATCCTTGTTATGTTAGAAGGCTTGAGTAGTCTGGAGATGTGGCAGTTTTTTGAGTCTGGTGGGAAAGTGTTTTCTATAAACCAAGGAGCAACACTGTTTTGAGCTCCATCAAGAAAAAAGCATAGAAAGCTGGCATCTCTTATTTTATTTATAGAATAACATATTGCTCTTTCTGGATCTTTTGAAACACTAAACTCCTAATTATATACTCTGAAACCTCTTAGTGCTCAAAGCAAAGTATACACATTTGCATTTAAATTGCACAGTCTTTAATGAACTCCTTTGTACTTTGCTGAAGTTTTTCAAAAATCACAATCATCCTATCTAATAAAATAGTAATATGCAAATTAGGCATCACTCCATCACAAAGATGGCCGCCACCATAACCACAAGATAGCGGCACCCAGTCTGGCTCAGCCCCACCACTGAAGTGGTCAGGGCTGTTAGCCAGGCAGTTGGCAGGGAAAGCGGGAAAGCGGAGGGCCCGAGGGGAATAACAGGCAATCAGAGGGGGCTGGGAGTCCCCTGCCCAGGCCAGAGGCCTTCACCAGAGGCCTCAGGCATGGACAAGGTCAGAGCAGGTGATTGGAGGGAGCAGGGGCAGAGCCGGTGATTAGAGGGTTATGAGGGTGCCCTATGTAGGCATAAGGCTAGGGCCAGAGGCCTCAGGCCTGGGCAGGGGCAAGGCCGGGGATCTCAGGGGCCTGGGCTCCACAGAGCCAGCGATCTGAGGGACAGGGGCAGAGCCTGCAATCTCAGGGATCTGGGGATGGGTGGAGCTGGAAATGCAGGGGTCTGAGGGTCCTTTGCCCAGGCCTGTAGACTTGGTCAGAGGCTGTAGTGGGGCAAGGGTGGAGCCCGCAATCAGAGGGGCCTGGGGGACCCCTGCCCAGGGCTGCAGCCTTGGCCAGAGGCTGCCAGTGGGGCAAAGACAGAGCCACCGATGGCAGGGGGCAGAATCAGAGCCAGTGATTGCAGTGGCTGCAGCAGCAGGGTGATGGGGCTGGTGGCTTCCCCTGAGTAGCCTGGAAGCCTCTCACAAACGGAGGCCAGACTGCAGCTTAGACCTGCTCCCCAATGGGAACAGGGAGCAGGCCTAAGCCATCAGTAGATCAGTAGGACACCCCCTGAGGGCTCCCAATATGTGAGAGGGTGCAGGCTGGGCTGAGGATTCCCCCCCCCCCCCGCCCAGTGCATGAATTTCGTGCACTGGGCCCCTAGTCATATAGTAAAAACATGTGACCTACAGATCTACAGCAGTCATATTTATGATTCTAATTTTTAATATGAAAATAATCAAACTCTCATACATGAAACGCCTATGTCTCCTTATTACATTCTTATTTCACATGCTCTCTTGGTAGATGGAGAACTTGACTCAAAATGTTTAGTGTCATCTGCGTTTCAAAGGATAGATGTCAGATGTCTTTAAAAATAAATTGACTATTTATTTAAATGCAATACATTATTTGCCAGTCATTCCAAGTATGTTTGATTTGGAGAAAATTTGAATATAGAGTCAATTTATTTTTTAAACTGTTTCATTTATTTCTGCTGAATTTCTCTCAGTTTTGTTGATCTAAGAACATTATATTATTTAAATCTGAAAATACTTAAATATCTAGATAAAATATTTTATACATAAAATCAAATTACTAATGAAATGTTTATTTGACCTTTAGTTTATGCAAATAGAGCCTACTTTCAAATATATTGATTATAATGAAATCTTTTCAGTTTTATTTTTACTATATTTAAATTATACTTATTTATTATAGATCTAACTCCAGAAAAGAAAAAGGTTACTTGATGTGGCTCAAAGAGATACATGTGATTCAACTGTCAAAGAGAAATAAATTAGAATAGTAGAGACAGGGAAAATTGCAGTAGGAGAATAATAGACACTTTGTACAGAAATATGTTCATAGTATCCCGTGGTTGGTGAACAGGCAGGGAAGAATAAAGCCTCAAAATTTGGCACCAAACATCCCATCAGGCAAAACCAGTAAGTAAACATGTTTTTTTATAGTTGGAACACTTACCAGGAGATCTACCCACTGAAATTTTTAAGTGTATAATACAGTCATGTTAACTAGAGGCAAAACATTGTACAGTAGATCTCTAGAATTTATTCATTTTGCGTAATTCTTGTGGAAGGAAATATGCCGATGAGTTTCGAAATATCCGCATTATCAAAACAGTCATTAAAATATTTTAATGTACTAGTCATTTGCAAGCGTCTCTTGAATTTATATGAGAAGAAAACATTGGAGGCATGGTGAATGAGACAGCACCCTTATTAATATTGTTATAATAAATATAATAAAGAGGTTTCTGTTGCCATTTATCTATCAGCATTCCTCTATGCAGAACAGTCTCCTGAGCCTGACCATGGACTTTTTGCCATATCTTCTTCAGAAATGAGTCTGAAGAGTTTAGCCCTGTAGGACCCTTTTGCTGGGTCAGGGCTGTTGTAGAAGCGGACTTTCTCATCTAAGTTTTCCTCCTACCAGAATTCTGTAGTTACACATTCAAAACCACAGGTATTAGGGCACATAGCTCTTCTAGAAGATACCGTCATGATTCCAGATGTTGACAGTTACCATCTACTTGCTAAGGACTATATAACCTTGAGAACCTCTTAGGAATCCCAGGTCAGACTTTTACTGATCTCACAGGGAAAGAGTGGAAGAACTTCTGAAAATGGCTAGGATGGTGGCCAGACTGGTTAGCGGCAGGCACAGCCAGAGGCAAAAAAACTGTTCTATCATCTCCCACCTTAGGACCATGCTTCCAGATTGCAGTTAGAGGGGAGGGATGGGTAAATTGAAAAGGAAGCCCAAATATTTCAGAAGGTGAAAGAAAAATATTTTAAATTAAAATAACAAGAAGCAGATATTTTAGAATAGTAGTAACAGAAATGACAAAAAGTTTAACAGTGGGAATTGAAAAGTAAACTATTAATGCTAATTTAAAATTCTTAAAGCCCAGTAGCCCTTTCACAGTATGTATAAATTCAAACAATATGCCTCCATCAGAGTAGTGATAAATAAGGGAAAATTCACATTAAGATTGTTAAAAGAATGAACCACTCCTAGTTGTGTGTTCTGGACAACTGAGATGCCACAACAAAACTCTCTGTGGCAAATGTTACCCCATAAGTGATCAGACGTATTTTCTCCCTTCATACCTTACAAATCTCTGTTCCTGGAATTTTCCATGTTGAGATGAGAAAGTGGTTGATGTCTATAGAACAGAAATAGCAACAAAGGAAAGAAATGGTCAAAGTAGGAGAGATTCCCAGCTCTCAGCACTGCACAAGATCCTTGAGCTAGCCTGATAACTTCTACTCTCTTGAACCACTAAGTGGACCTTAACGATTTCATTTGTCAAGAAGACAGGGAAAATGTCTGTTTTGTTCCTTGATGTTTCCCATGCATGTAACATCTTATCTGGCACATAGTACATGCTCAATAAATATCTGTTCAATAAGAATAATTGCAATTTAAGAGACAAAATTAAAGCATTTCTTGAAAGAAGAGAAAATGATGATGTGATATTAAAATGTATGGTAGGCTTTAGAACAAGCAGAAACATGAACAATCATGGGATCAAATATTCCCATTTTGTAGATGAGAAAATTTAAGTCCTAGAACATAGAAAATCTGCTATATCTGATTTCAATAGCTTTTTTATACTATAATTATTGTTATAAACCTTATTTTCTAGTAATTTTAAGATAATCTAACTCAAAGTAATAAAAAGGTATTTATCATCCACAATGAGAATAAAATGCACAGTGGTTAAAGAGCAGATTGTATACATCCACATGAAAATAATAAAATGAAAATCCTGTGTGCATTTATCATCTACTATATAGTGTATAGTCAGTTGTCACTGGTGTCTTTTTAGATTTTAAATATTGCTTATTAATGTCTTACAATCACTCTGAATCATTGGATATAAGTTAATGTCTTTCAATCACCCTGAATATAAGTAAATTGGATATAAGTAAATCAATTCTAAATATCATATTACTGGCCACACTTATTTGACGTGAATTGAGCACAAATATATAATGGTAGGAAATTAAATATTATGTGATTAAGTAGAAGTTTATATTTCTAATTATCATTATGATTGGAAAACAGAATTTTCAACAAAGTTTAATCTATGCAGTTTTATGATTTAACCTTTTTCATTTACTTCTAATTTAGTTTTAGTTATCAAAAATTTAAAGCCAGTTAATAATTCAGCTACATTAAATCCATTTAATATCAACAGTATTATCTAAAAATTAAAATTATCAAATATAATTCCCCAAAACATGATATTCTTCCTATAATATTTTAAATCCATCAGTTTTGGATATCTCAGATCTGCCAGTTTTCATAAATTGACAATTAGGTGTTATTAACATTAATCTTGGGATGCCAAGAGTTTCCTCAGAGAATCAGAAACATGTAGAAATGTTGAATTTAATTCAGAGTGTTAAATAATACAAGATAACTGATGTCTAGCCGCTTAGATAGCAAGCCAATTTGATTTTCACATTTCTTTTAGGGATAGATTTTTCTAATATTTAACATGAGGAAGGACAATGATAAGTTCCGTAATTATTCTGCTGCCACCCCAATTCAAAAATATAAGGACACTCACCCAGTAAAATCTTGAGACAGAAAGTGTCATTCTGTTTTGCCAGTGGTTCTCAGGGAACTTTAAAAGACTACCAGAGGCTGGGGCCCACCCCCAAAGATTCTGATTATATTAGTCTGAGAGTGGCAGCGGTTTCTAATAGTTGGGGAAGATTGAGAACCACTAGATAATGAGATACAAGTACTATTAAAAGATCTACATGCAGTTCAGCCAACCATGCCCTGTATTTTATTTTTAAGCAATCACCTTTCACAGTTTAAAGAATCTGGCCTCTGGTCCTAGATTGCCCAGATAATTTGTCTTAACTCATCACTCCTGACAGTATTAGCTATAATAGCATGATAACCACTACTTATATTTAAAGTCTGTTACACTATCATTCCCATGAAAAATACTGTATAGCTTTTTAAAATTAATATTTTATTTTTTTGTCTCTGGCCTCTGGCCATTTAATGGGAGAAGGGAGAGATGGAGGGGCAGAGGCCACGAGGAGCAGTGGAGCCCTGAGAACAGTCCCAGGCCCTACCCTTCAAGCTGGTCACAGTCATTGAAGCAGCAGCAGCACACGCAGCAACCTGCCTGTGGTGTTCCCAGCCTTCAGGGTGTCTGCAGGGGCCAGGGCCCTGTTACACAGTTCACCATAATGGCAGGCGGAGATGAGCTGGTAGGTGACACGCTCTTCAGGGTGTTCGTAGGGAGTGGACAGCATGCAGCCTTTGTTGATGCCGGGGCAGGTCAAGGACTCGGTCAGATCATAGAAGATGCGGTCCTTGGTGTCTGCTGTGGCCAGGGGCAGAGCCATCACCAGGAGCAGTAGCCAGCCAAGGACCATGGTGGCCTCGTGGCAGTGGGCCTCCCGGAACTGCTGAATGACATGCCTACGAGACTTTTGTCCCTGGTTCTGGCCTCCTGGGCCAGAACTTGGAGTTCTGCACTTGGCGTGTCCTTGGTTCCCAGCGCTCCATGTCCCTCTCAGGAGCTTCTTCCTGACACGGCTCCCAAGTCCCAGGGTCTCTGAAGCTTCCCTGGGACAGAGACAGCCAGTGGCTGCTGCCCCACGAGAGTGTTTGTGGAGTGGAATGGAGTGACATCACAGACCCCTCAGGGTTCCACTGGCCACTCTGGGGTTGAGGTCATGGGTAGGGGAGGGGTGTCACACTTTGGAGGGTAGGTTGGCCCACTTACCTTTTAGGGAGTGAGGTCATTGCCACATTGCCTACATACAAGTGCTCAGCCCAACACTTGCCATCCTGGACACTCAGTCATAGGCTCTGCTGGGTGCCGATTGCTGCTCCTGTCCAGTGCCCATGGTGAGCAAGTTTCTCAGATGGGCAAACCAAGGCTCAGGAAGAGAAAGTGAGGTGTCCAAGGCTTTAGATCCAGGATTAGAGCCAAGTTCATTTAATTCCAAAGAGGGCATTTATTGAGCACCTGCTGTGTGCAAGACCAGTGTTAGATGCATTAAATAGCCACCACTGAGATGACAGGACTCATAAGGGCAGGGCTCACTATAGCTCCCTGGCTTCTAGCATTGTACAGTCCTCCAGGCACTGTGCAGGGAGCTCCACCCATGTTCTCCCATTGGAATCTTTAGCTATTAGCTCCATTTCTCAGATATGCAAACAGGTACACGAAGCAGGGCACAGCCAGCATTTGGCACACAGCAAGTGCTTAACAAATGAGGGTCATTATAGGAAGCAGCTGAGTCTCAAAACAGCCCTCAGGGGTGTCAGAAATGAACTATGTCTCTTTCGAGAGGGGGAAACTGAGGCACTCCTCAGTGGGAACAGGTAGAGCCCAGGTTAAAATTCAAGTCTGAGTTAGATGATAATTTAAATATCTTAACATGTTGTTCTCATGAGGTAGGTAGCTTGCTGGTTCCCATTGTACAGAGGGGATGTTGAGGCAAGAGGGTGGCAGGACTTTCTTTTTTATAATTTTACTATTTTGACAATACTAGAGGCCCAGTGCACAAAAATTTGTGCACTCAGGAGGAGGAGGGGGCTCAGCCCGGCCTGTGCCCTCTCACAGTCTAGGAACCCTCGGGGGATGTCCACCTGCTGGCTTAGGCCCGCTCCCCAGGCAATCGGGCCTAAACTGGCAGTAAGACATCCCTCTGGCAGTCCGGGAGCCCTCAGAGGATGTCCACTTGCCAGCAGGGAGCAGGCCTAAGCTGCAGTCAGACATTCTTAGTGCTGCTGAGGGGGCAGGAGAGGCTCCCACAACCATCACTGTACTGGCAACCATCAGCCTGGCTTATGGCTGAGCAGAGCTCCCCCTGTAGGAGTGCCCTGACCACCAGGGGAAGCTCCTGCATTGAGCGTCTGCCCCCTCGTGGTTAGTGTGTGTCATAGTGACCAGTCATTCCCAGTGGTTCTATTGTTATGGTCAATTTGCATATTACCCCTTTATTATATAGGATTATATAGGATAGAGGCCTGGTGCATGGGTGGAGGTTGGCTGGTTTTCCCTGAATGGTGTCTCAGATCAGGGTGGGGTTCCTGTTGGGGTGCCTGGCCAGCCTAAGTGAGTGGCTGATGGCTGTTTGGAAGCTGGCCACATTCCCTTCAAGGTGGGTGTTCCCCCCTGGGGTGCCTGGCCAGCCCGGGTGAGGGACTGAGGGCTGTTTTTAGGATGGCCACATCTGCTTCAGGGAGGGGGGTCTTGCTAGGGTACCTGGCCAGCCTGTGTGAGGGGCTGATGGCTGTTTGCAGGCTGGCCACAGCCCCTTCTGGTAGGGGTCTGTGCTGGGGTACCTGGCCAGCCTGGGTGAGTGGTTGATGGCTGTTTGCAGTGAGGCTGGCTGGAAACTGGTATCTGGGATTTATTTAACTTCTAAAGTTGAAACTTTGTTGCCTTAACCAGAGTGCAGGTCGGGTTGCCCCTGACAACCCAGGCTTCCAGCGCTTCTTTGAGCCCAAGGCTCTGGAAGAAGGTCTCTGGGGTTTATTTATTTTCTATAATTAAAACTTTGTTGCCTTGAGCGGAGGCCATAGCCGGCCTAGGCAGACAGGAACCTTAGCTTCCTCCATTGCCGGGGCAAGCCTCCTGCTTATTCCAGCTCCATGGCTGCTGGCTGCCATCTTGGCTGGGTTAATTTGCATATAGCCACTCTGATTGGCTAGTGGGTGTAGCTTGGCTGGTGGGTATGGCTTAGGTGTAATGGGGTGAGGGTCAATTTGCATGTCACTCTTTTATTAGATTAGATTACAGATGCCCCCCACTTTCTGTCTCCTCACCCTTTCTTCCAGCCCCTGTGCTACTCCTGGTCTTCATCACACTATTGTCTCTGTCCATTGGTTATGCATATCTATAATAATAAAAGTATAATATGCTTATTAGATTGGGCATCTGTCTGGATGAAACCGGAGCTGCCTGCAAGGGAAGCCTGGGTCCCTGGTGCCAAAGGGAAGCTGGTGATGGCAGCTGGGGGAAGAAAGGCCTATTCTTGCATGAATTTCATGCATCAGGCCTCTAGTCTATATCATAAAAGACTCACCAGGAGGTGCAATGATGGGGGTCCTATGGTGGCTGTGGTGGGCAGGACTTCTGGAGCATCGCTGAGCATCGTAGGCTGCCGGCAGCATCTGTGGAGTGTGTGAGGTTTCCCGGGGCTGAGGACATGGCCCTGATGGCAGCTTAGGCCTAGGGGACACAATTTAATCATGTGGTGGACCTGTAGTTCTTTGGTTAATCACTTCCTTTCTTCCCACTGCTCCCTTCTGAGATCTGTTGGTCTGTTCGATGCCTCCATACATCTGCACCTGTTTTGTTCATCAATTTATTATGTTCACTAGATTATACTTATAAATGAGATCATGTGGTATTTTTCTTTCTCTGACTTATTTCACTCAGTGTAATATTTTCCAGATCCATCCATGTTGTTGCAGAGGGTAAGAGATCTTTTTTTATATCTGCATAGTATTCCACTGTGTAAATGTACCACAGCTTTTTTATCCATTCATCTATTGACAGGCACTTGAGCTGTTTCCAGATCTTAGCTATTGTAAATAACACTGCTATGAACGAACATAGGGGTGCACATATTCCTTCTCATTGGTGTGCTGGGCTTCTTAGATATATTCCTAGAAGTGGGATCACTAGGTCAAATGGTAACTCCATGTTTAATTTTTTGAGGAAATTCCATACTGTATTCCTTAGTGGCTGCACCAGTCTGCATTCCCACCAACACTCTATTAGGGTTTTCTTTTCTCCACATCTTCACCAACACTTGTTTGTTGATTTGTTCATGGTAGCCATTCTGGCAGGAGTGAAGTGATACCTCATTGTCATTTTAATTTGCATCTCTCTGGTGATTAGTGACTTGGGCATTTTTTCATATGTATATTGGGCATTTGTATGTCCTCTTTGGAGAAGTGCCTATTCAGGTCTTGTGCCCATTTTTTAGTTGGGTTATTTGTCTTCCTTTTTCTTAAGCCATATGAGTTCTTTATATTTTTTTGCAAATTAACCCCTTTCCAGATGTGTCATTGGCAAATATGTTCTCCCATACAATGGGTTCCCTTTCATTTTGCTGATGGTTTCTTTTCTTTTTTAAATGTTTTTTAATTGATTTTAGAGATAGAAGAAGGGAAAGGAGAGAAAGAGAGACATTGATATGAGAGAGAAACATGGATTGGCTGCCTCCTCCATGCCCCTGTTGGGTATGGAGCCTTCAACCTGGGCAAGTGCCATGACCTGGAATCGAACAGGTGACCTTTTGGTGCACAGGATGATCCTCCAACCTACTGAGTCACACATACCAGGGCACTGATGGTTTCTTTTGCTGTTCAGAAGCCTTTTAGTTTAATGTAGTCCCATTTGTTTATTTTTGCCTTTCTTTCTCTTACCTCAGGAGATTTACTATGTGATACATCTGAGATTTTGCTGCTTATGTTTTTTTTCCCCTGAGGATTTTAATGGTTTCACATCTTACATTTAAGTATTTTATCCATTTTGAGTTTATTCATGGTATAAGTTGGTGATTCAGTTTCATTTGTTTGCATGTACTTGTCCAATTTTCCCAACACCATTTATTGAAGAGACTGTCGTTATTCCATTGTATGTTCGTGTTATTTGTCAAATGTTAATATACTACAATGATGTGGGTCACTTTCCAAGTTCTGTGTTCTGTGCACTGATCTGTATGCCTGTGCTAGTGCCAGTACCAGGCTGTTTGATTACAATGGCTTTGTAGTAAAGTTTGATATCCAGTATTGTGATTACTCCAACTTTGTTCTTTCTCAAGATTGCTATAGCTATTTGGGGGCTTTTTTTTAGTGTTATATACATTCTGGAGTATTTGTTCTAGATCTTTGAAATATGCTGTTAGTATTTTAATAGGGATTGCATTGAATCTATAGATTACTTTGGATGGTATGGACATTTTAATGATATTAATTCTACCAATCCATGAACACAGTATATGTTTCCACTTGTTTGCATCTTCCTCTATCTCTTTTTTCAATGTCCTATAGTTCGCTAACTCCTTGGTTAAGTTTATTCCAAGGTAATTATATATATATATGTGTGTGTATATATATATATATATATATATATATATATATATATATATATATAAATCAAAGAGTAATATGCAAATTGACCGTTACCCGAGACACCTAAGCCACACTCACCAGCCAAGCCACGCCTCCCAGCCAACCAGAGCGGCTGTATGCAAATTAGCCCAGCCAAGATGGAGGCCAGCAGCTACGGAGCTAGATCAAACCAGAGGCTTCTGTTGCAACTGCTTGCCTAGGCTGGCTGAGCAGCTCTGCACTGGGAGCCTCCGTGGCCGGCATAGCTGTGCCAGGTATGTCAACTCAGTGGGGGG
>PVJC01011508.1:8476-41537 GCA_004026665.1 Murina feae | reverse complement strand
AGACTCAAGGGGACCCTGTGAGACTTCTGGAATCCTCTCTGTGCAGCTCTCCCCTTGGGCACTCTATCCTGCAAATCCCAGCCGTCTTGATTTCTGATCTCCATCTCCACAATTCAGCCAGACTGCCAGACTGGGCTTTCCTTCCTGCCTGGCACTGCAGTCTGTGATTAAATCCACCAGCAGCCTTGGCAATGACAAGCCTTGCTTCATTTATTTGTTTTTCCTCAGGGATCACAGTCCTGTGGTGCCTGTTGTCCTATGTATTTAAATGGTTTCCTATATTCTGTCTAGTTTTCTAGTTTTTATTGGTGGGAGAATACTCCTAGACCACCTTATTCTCCTGTATCTGGAAGTGGAAGTCTCTGGAAGCGATATTTAAACCCAGAGAGTCTGGCTCCAGAGTCTAGGCCCCCCGTCTCCCACTAATCAACAGTCACGGAGCCTTTTAGCTGCCAGGTCCCTGAGGGGCACCACCAATGGGGCCGATGACCACGGGCAGGGTGGTAGGGTGGCGCCAGCTTGTAGCTCACCCCTCCCACCCTTTAGGTGGGCCTTCACCTTGATCATCATCTCCTCCTACACCGCCAACCTGGCCGCCTTCCTCACCGTGCAGCGCATGGAGGTGCCTGTGGAGTCAGCTGACGACCTGGCAGACCAGACCAATATTGAGTATGGTACCATCCACGCTGGCTCCACCATGACCTTCTTCCAGGTGGGCCCCCGAAGCTGTCTGGGCTTGGTGTTGGGAGTCCCCTCCATGCATAGCAGCTCAGAGTGGGGCTGGGCGGGGCCTCCTGGGTCAGAGGACCTATTGTCCTGAAGATTGGGGAGGCCAGGGAGCAGAGGACACTCTCATGCTCTCATGAGGAGTCTGCTATCTCCCTGGGAAAACTGGACTTTCACCCAAGGAACAGGGGAAAGGAAGCAGGTGTGGGATCCAGTATCACATCAGTGTCAGACAGGCCAAATGGGGTCCTGGAAGCTGCTAGGGTCAGGCCTGGCAAAATGGGCCAGTGGAGAAGAGGGATGGCCCTTCAAGGGAAAGGGAGCTTATCCAGTGCATCTTGGGTGGTGGGAAGAAATCAAAAGGAAAGCAAGCCTGGCGAGGAGGTTTGGGTGAAAGACTGCAGAGGCCTCGAATGCCAGGGTAGGGCTGAGATTGGACCCTGTGAGTGGGATGTGGGAATAGTTGAGGGGTGACCCCTTTAAAATCTGGATGCCCTCTCTGGGACAGTTGGGGGTAGACAAATGGGCTGGAGAGAAGGCTGGAGTTGGGCAGTGGCCGCTGGCTGAAGGGATAAGCAGCTGAGAAGGAGGGGGTGAGTTCCCAGGTTTCTCAGGTGGGTGGCGGGACCAACTCCCAGGTGGAAGGCCATTGGAATAGGGTTGGGAGGTTGCCGAGCCATGGGGAAGGGTCTGTGAGGTACCAAGGAAGAGCAGAGTCTGGATCTCAGATCAAAAAGGGAGAGGTGGCTTTTCCATCTTGCAAGACAACAGGTGAAAAGAAAACTGAGAAGCTGCATTCTAAGGAGAAGAAGCTGGATACTAAGGAGAAGAAGTCGGATACTAAGGAGAAGAAACCTGAAGCCAAGAAGAAGGCTGATGCCGGCGGCAAGGTTAAGGCACCTAAGAAGGGGAAGCCCCACTGCAGCCGAAACCCTACCTTATCAGAGGAATTGGCTATGTATTGGCGAAAGGCCATGTACAAGAGGAAGTATTCGGTCCCTAAATCCAGGATTGAAAAGAAAAAGGAGAAAGTTCTTGCTACTGTCACAAAACCAGTTGGTGGTGACAAGAATGGTGGTACCCTAGTGGTTAAACTCCGCACAATGCCTAGATATTATCCTACTGAAGATGTGCCTCGAAAGCTGCTGAGCCATGGCAAGAAACCCTCCAGTCAGCCTGTGTGGAGACTGCGGGCCAGCATCCCTCCCGGGACCACTCTGATCATCCTCACAGGGCGTCACAGAGGCAAGAGGATGGTTTTCCTGAAGCAGCTCGGCAGTGGCTTGCTACTTGTGACTGGACCTCTGTTCCTCAATTGAGTTCCTCTTTGTAGAACACACCAGAAATCTGTCATTGCCACCTCAAGTAAAATTGATATCAGTGGGTGAAAATCCCCATACACCTCATTGAAGCTTACTTCAAGGAGAAGAAGTTGCACAAGCCCAGACACCAGGAGGGTGAGATCTTCGACACAGAGAAAGAGAAATACGAGATTACAGAACAGCGCAAGGTTGACCAGAAAGCTGTGGACTCACAAATTCTGCCAAACATCAAAGCTGTTCCTCAGCTCCAGAGCTACCTCCACTTTCTGTTCGCTCTCACCAGTGGGCTTTATCCTCACAAGCTAGTGTTCTGAATGTCTTATAAAAACCTGATTAAATAACTGATATGTTTTTTTTAAAAAAGAAGAGGGAGAGGTTGGTGCAGGAGGGCGGCCGTCAGGTGGTCGGGGCAGGAGTAGTCATTCCCAAAAGGTTCCCACGGGGTCTATAGGAAGTAAGCTGACCTGTTCAGCATGGACTCAGGTCTTCCTGAACCAGACTGGGCCCCCTAGTAGATTTGAGGATTGAGCATCTACTCCTGGGTTCTATGAGTAAGGCTTGGGAGCACTGTGAAGCCAGGGCTGGTGTTGAAAAATAGATAGCGGCCCCTTCTTCCCAAGTCTTTGGTCCTTGGGGTCTCACTGGGCTGGGGGGTGTGGGGTCTTGGATTTCGCCTTGAGCAGTCTGTCCATCTGGTTTCTCCTCTGTCTCCTCTGCTCTCCTCGCTCTCTCTGGGGTTGAGGGAGACTTGCTGGAGGGTAGGGGACAGGGATCAGGAGAAGGGTAGCAGACGGAAAGCCCCTCACCTCTCCCCCTGTGCCACTCTGTCCAGAATTCACGGTACCAGACGTACCAGCGCATGTGGAACTACATGCAGTCAAAGCAGCCCAGCGTGTTTGTCAAGAGCACAGAGGAAGGCATTGCCCGTGTCCTCAACTCTCGCTACGCCTTCCTGCTGGAGTCCACCATGAACGAGTACCACCGGCGCCTCAACTGCAACCTCACCCAGATCGGAGGCCTCCTTGACACCAAGGGCTACGGCATCGGCATGCCGCTGGGTACGTGGCGGTGGGGCTGGGGACTTGGCAGGCAGGCCGCGGACAGGCTGGGTCTGCCACGGGGCCTCCTGGCTGTGGGGCCTTGGGCAGGTGACGTCACCTTCCTGAGCCTCTGCGCCCTCAACCTGTGAAAACGGGCCTTGGAGCAATCCGTTTCAGCCCTTCAGAGCTGCTGGGAGTTCGGGAAACTGTGCAGGTCAGCACATGGCAGGAGGTTGGCGCCTTCCCACATGGCTCCAGGGCCCCTCAAGGGTGAGGACCTGGTTTCATTACTTCAGATTCTCTTCACCAAACCCACAGCCTGGCTCAGGACAGGTGCTTAGAAAATGGCCGATGGATGCTGCTGGCTGGGTGGAGGGGCGGAGGGAGGATAGAAGAATGGGTGGATCGGCCAGCAAGACTTAGACATGCTTTTCCAGGGCTCAGTGCTGGAAGCTCACCAACAATGTTGCCACCAAATTTGGGCATTTTAGCCTTTTTAAACCTATTCTTATGCTGCTATTGCTACGGTAGTCACATATTACTGTTTAACACATTACCCCAAATCTTAGCTGTTTCACAGCAGCATTGGTGCTGTGCCAGGCAAGCAGTGAGGCCTGGTGCTTTGTGGGGACAGGCTCTGGAGTCACTGACCTGGATTCAAATGCCTGCTCCCTCTGTCCTCCAACTCAGCTTCAGTGTCACCTGCCCTGGGGCTGGGAATACCTGTCTCATAGGATCACTGTGAGGCATGAATACATTTCTGTAAACCAAGGTTCTGGCACATAGTAGGTGCCTGATAAATGCTAAGCAGCCCATTCGTCCATATCCTGAGTTCCTGGCACTGGTTGATGCTCAAGATGTATTGCAGTAAATGAAGAAATGAGCACAGGAGAGGGTAGGTGGGGGGTGATTTAAGGAGACAGGTGGTCCAGGGTTGGGCTGTTCAGAGGAGAGGTGTGTCTGGGGGTCTTTTGCCGGGCGTGTGCAGGTGTGTGCTGGATGCTCGATGCTGGGACAACACAGTGGGGAGCTGGCAAGCTCCGCCCTCCTGTCCTCTGCTAGGGGCACAGACAGCAAACTGACAGTGAACACAGCTTTATAATGTGATGTCAGGTGGTGACAACTGCTCTGAAGTAAATTAAGGGGAAGAACTGACAGGGAGCTCTTGGTAGAATTTTAAGTAAAGTCCATTAGAGAAGACCCCCTGAGGAGGCACCACATGAGCAGAGACCCCTCAGTGAACTGAGAGAAGGAGCATCCCAGGCAGAGGGAAAGCTCCTGGGGCGGGGGTGGGGGGGGGGAGCTCCTGGAGGACCAGCTAAGAGGCCAGTGTGGACCATGGCCAATCTGACCTGGGGTGCAGTGGGCTTGGCTAGGCATGGTTGCCAGGGAGCAGTGGTCAGACTCAAAGGTGTACAGGGCAGACCCTGGGGACCTGGTGGAGACAGGGAGCAGTGGGGGTCTGGTGGACAGGGCTTAGGACCCATGGTCGCTCACCCCGTGTGCTGTCCAGGCTCGCCGTTCCGGGACGAGATTACACTGGCCATCCTGCAGCTCCAAGAGAACAACCGGCTGGAGATCCTGAAGCGCAAGTGGTGGGAGGGAAGCCGGTGCCCCAAGGAGGAGGACCGTCGCGCTAAAGGTCAGCCACCTGCATGCGTGCCCCCTGGGAGATCCTTCACAGCCCGGTGCCCACACAGTTCAACCCCTGGCTCTTCCCTGACCCCCAGGTCTGGGCATGGAGAACATTGGCGGCATTTTTGTTGTGCTTATCTGTGGCCTCATCATTGCTGTCTTCGTGGCCGTCATGGAGTTTATATGGTCCACGCGGAGGTCAGCAGAGTCCGAAGAGGTGAGGAGGTTGGCGAAGGGTGTCAGGTAGCAGTGGGACCCAGGGGTGGAGGGGCATGAAGACTGTAGCACTGGGGGCCATACTGGAGGGAAACAGGCTGTAAGGAGGGACCAGGGAGGCAGGGAGGAGAGAGGGTCTGGGAGAGTTCAGGGGTAGAGGAGGTCGAGGAGAGGAGAGAGCAGTTTGGGGGGAGGACCCACAGGCATGAGGAGGGCAGAGGAGGAAGGGGGCAGAGGCAGCGACGAGGATGCTGGGGAAAGGAGTGGGAAGGGCACAGTGAGAGGATGTGGGGAGAGGCAGAGGTGGTGAAGCAAGAAGAAACGGGAGAGAGAGGTGAGGAGAGTGCAGCTGAATGAGCCTGGATGGCTGACAAGTCTCCCACTATGTCTGGGGCCTCAGGTGCTTCCAGCCCCACTCCTCCATTGCCAGACCGTTCCTGCCCCTGCCCTCCTAGCCTGTTCCCACCTTCCTCTCCCTGCCAGCCCAGGCCTTCTCCCATCCTCACTGTTGGCTGATGACTTTGCTTCTACTCTCCTGAGCAAGTGCAGAGACCCCTTCCACATCTAGCTGCCACCGACTTTCTCCATGGCCTTGGGAGTTACTCCATGAAGGTGAAGGTCCAGGCTCCTAGCTAAGGCCCCATCTGGCCCCATCCCCTTCTCTCTTGCCTTCCCCAGGACATCTGCCAGCAGTTCTCTCCTTGCCTCAGCATCATCGGTTCCTCTCTTTACCGGATCAAGGCCAGCAGTATACAAATGTGCTGTCATTTCTCCCATCTTCAAACCCTCTCAAGCTCACTTCCCTTCCCAGCCACCAGACACCAGACACCAGACACACTCCCCTTCCCTAGCAGCCTTGAGACTTGTGTCTCCCTACTGTTCCCAACTCCTCTCCTCCCATTCACTCTTGGATACATTCCAGTCCAGCTGCTGCCCTCACCTCTCCGCTGAAGCCACTCTTGTCACCAGCAGCCTCCACAGCGAAAATCCAGTGCCAGAAGCTCAGGCCTCAGTGTTGAAAGCCCAGCCCATCATTCTGTTCTCAAAACCCACTCTTCCCCACCCGCCTCACTTTCCTCTACTTCCCTGGCCACTGCTTTGTGGGAATTCTTGGGTGCGGGCCTGGGATTGCCTCTCTCTTTGGTGATCCCATCAGTCTCATGGTAAGACCCTTCATGCTGTGGACTCCTGTGTTAGTCATCTATTGCCATGTGACAAATTGTCCCCAAATTCAGCAGCTTAAAACAGCAAACATGTCAATTCAGTTTCTGTGGGTCAGGAACTGGGAGCAGCTTAGCTGAGCCGTTCTGGCCACCCAGGGTCTCTGCTGAGGTCATGGACACGATGTCGGCTGTACACTCTTCTGGGTGGGAGGAGCCACTTCTGGGATGGCTCTGTCTCAAAAATGTCCCTGTGGCTTTAAAATTTTTTAAAAATTCATTTCAGAGAGGAAGAGAGAGGGAAAGAGAGAGAGAAACATCAATGATGAGAATCATTCAGTGGCTGCCCCCCACTGGGGATGGAGCCAGAAACCCTGGGCATGTGCTCTAACCAGAAATCGAACCATGACTTGGTTCATAGGTTGATACTCAACACTGAGTCACACCAGCCAGGCACGCGTGACTGTACTTGTGGATTTTAATTAATGGAGATGATTGAGTGATGACACAGAGAATCCAATGCCATTGAAGGAATATTTTTAATGTAATAAAATGTAATATTCCAAGAGAAGGGGGCCCACCATGCCACACAGGGCCACATGGGGAAGCACAGGGTTTATGCAGAAGCAGAAGGAAGTGGCAGGGGTGGGGGTGTCACAAGACTAGGCCAGAGCCTTTACTGGGGTTTCCAAAGGAAGACAAGGCAGGGCAGGGCAGCAGCTTAGAACTGGCTGGTTCGGATAATGTCAGCCGGCTCTGGGCTAGAGGAGTGGTCTCCAGTTGGCTGGTGCCTGGTCCCAGGTGAGTTAGGGCAGCTTGATGTGTGAGAGGTACATGAAGGGCATGGGTTGGGGTGTGGACTTGGGATTGGCTGGTTGGCATTTGGAAGGTGGGCCCTGAGCCCTTTGCTATCTGCCTCTAAGAATTGGCTCCCTCTGGGAAGGGCAGTCTCTTCCTGGTCAGCAAGATTTTAAAGGTGTCAAAACATCCTAAGATACAGAAAATAAAGAGCACGGCTAATACACATGTGCACATGGCAGCTGGCAGAAGGCCCCAGTTCCTCGCACAGGGGCCGCCACAGGGCTGTATGAGTGTCCATGGCGCGGCAGCCGACTTTCCTGAGCGATGCAAGAGCTGGCAGAAGCGAGCATGTCAGCTGACCTAGCTGTTCTGTTGGTCATACAATAACCCCGACCCAAAGGCAGAGGGGCTTACACAAGGGTGGAAACACCAGGGAATGGGACCTTGGGGGCTGCCTACCTTAGCCTCCAAGTGTGTATCTCACAGGGACCTCTCCCTGAACTCGGGGTTTGTACTCCACATCTCCACGTGGTTGTCTAACGGACATGTAACGCAGGTGTCCAACATGGAGTTCCTGCCCACCCACCAAGCAACGCTGTCATTCTGTTTGCTCAGGTCAAAGTACGTGGCATTACCCTTCACTCCTTCCTCTTTCCCACCCTCTATCTGATCTCTTGGCAAGTCCTGTTGGCTCCACCTTCAAAGCACTATACCCAGAATCCAACCTTTTCTTGCCTCCACAGCCCTCAGTGCCTCTCTGCTCTTGCCCTTGGCCTCCCTACTGTCTCCTCTCAACATTTCCCACGATCCTGTGAGAGCACAGCTTCCCCTACGTCAAGCTCTCCACTGGCTCCCATCCAACTCAGTAAAAGCCAAATCCTCAGTGTCCTCTGGCCTCCCATGAGCTGGTCCCATTGCTCCTCTGACCTCATCTACTTCTCTCCCCCTGCACACCCCATTTTCGTGGTTCCTGGTTCCTGAACATCGCGCCACTCTGGCCTCCGCACCTTCACCTTCGTCCTGCTGAGCCGCTGCCTGCCCCTTGTTGAAATTCAGCCTCACTCCCCACCCACACGCCTCACCTCTTTTGCAGAGTTTATTTTTCTTCAAAGCAGTCATCATCAGCTCACATACCACCTGCGTTTGCATTTTTCTTTTTCTGTCTTTCTTTCTTTCTTTCTTTCTTTTTTTTTTTTGCATTTGCACACTGGAATATAACCTCCACAAGGGCAGGGACTGCTGTCTGGTTCTCTGCTGTATGCACGGCCCAGAACAGTGCCTGGAACACAGTAGGTGCTCAACCAATATGCCTAGCAATAATGATAGCATGAGTCAGAGGCAGGAGATGGAAGAACTAGAGGCAGAACATTTAAAGTGAAAAGAAAGAGAGAGGAAGGGAAGGGCAGATTCTGGAAGAAGCCCACGTAAGAACGAGAGCGGGGAGAGAAGTGGAGGACAGAAGCGGAGAGCTGGAGAGGTGAGAGGAAGGAACCAGAAGGGAAGGGAAAGGAGATGAAAATCGGGGTGGGGGGGGAGGGGTTGGGGAAGGAGGTTGAGAAAGAGGTGAGGAAAGCCGATGTGGGGGTTGGGGTGTGGAGAGGAGAGGAGGGGCTGTGGAGAGAAGCTGGCGGTGGCGGGGAGGGGAGAGACCGACGCAGAGCCCGGCGAATGGGCGGTGGCGAGGAGAGCGAGGGCCGGTGACCCGCTCGCTGCCCGCAGGTGTCCGTGTGCCAGGAGATGCTGCAGGAGCTGCGGCACGCCGTGTCCTGCCGCAAGACGTCGCGTTCCCGCCGGCGCCGGCGCCCGGGAGCCCCGAGCCGGGCCTTGCTCTCGCTGCGCGCCGTCCGCGAGATGCGCCTCAGCAACGGCAAGCTCTACTCGGCCGGCGCGGGCGGGGACGCGGGCGGCGCGCACGGGGGCCCTCAACGCCTCCTGGACGACCCGGGGCCGCCAGGCGGGGCCCGGCCCCTCGCCTCCACCCCCTGCACCCACGTGCGCGTCTGCCAGGAGTGCCGGCGCATCCAGGCGCTGCGGACGTCCGGGACCGGCGCGCCCCCGCGTGGCCTGGGCGCCCCTGCCGAGGCCACCAGTCCGCCCCGGCCGCGACCTGGCCCGCGCGAGCTCTCCGAGCACGAGTGACCATGGGCAGGGCCATGCAGGCGCAGGGACGGGCTCGCCACAGGCTCTAGCCGCCCCGCCTCCCCTGCGAGCGAAGAACAGGACTTGTGCCCTGGCTGCCGGTCGCCACGATTTTGCCTTGGGTTCCGGGTGACGCCGAGGCCCGTTCCGGAGCCTGCCTGCTCCCCCTATTGGAGTCGCCAGAATGTGCGGCAGACCCCGCACTGTGCGCCCCACTGCGGACACGAGGAGCGCAGGAACTGAGAACTCCAGGGGCCGGGGACTACGGGGTCATCCCCGGAAGCGGGAAGCAGTCTGCCAGGAAAACCCTGTCCTGGGCTGCTCAGGCTCCGCTTCTGGAGGAGGGCCTCTGGGCAGATGGGTGTTCCCTGGCGCCCCTCGCCTCCTTTCTCTCTTTTTTTGGGGGGAGAAACTTCGGAATTTCTATGAGACACCCCCCCCCCCCAGGGAGCGGGTCAGTTGGGCCCTCATCTCTCCCCCTGCCACACCCCAGTCCCGTTGGAATAAAAAAAGAACAAAACCCCCAAACCGGGAATACCCCGAGCTTATTTCCTGGGAGTGTGAGGGCATTAAAGGCTTGGACCAGCCAGGGAGTCTGCTCAGAACCACTGTTCCAAAGTGACTGGATGGTCACTTTTGCACTCTCCATCCTTGGCCCTGCCCACAACCAGCAGGTCAGCCCAGGTCCCAGGCAGCTGGCTCGTCTCCACTGACCTCAGGACAGAAGGAGGCTGCGACAAAGACCCGGAGACAGATGGAGAGAGATGCGGGAATCTGGAGAGGCGGAGACACCAGGAAACACAGAAAGACAGAAACCAGATGGGGCTGGGGGAGGGGAGGACACGTGAACTGTTCAGTGTGGTGGTGCCTGGGGGGCCGTGTGGTGGTGGTGTGTGCCTAGGCAGAGATGATTGGTGACTTTGTAATCATGCGCATATGTGTGTGTACGTACATCCATGAGACCATCTTCAAACGCCTGTGGCTGACCCAGTGTGTGTGCTGAAAATATACCTCCGAACCCCCCAGAGAGGGAAGGAAAAAAATCCGCGCAAAGAGGAAGAGGGTGGGTCTGTTTTCTGTCCCTCCCTCCCCCGCCCTGCTGGAGGTTTCTGTGGAAACTGCAGCTGAGAAAGGACGAGTGAAGGTCACACAGCGAGAGCCAAAACGAGGCCGAGTAGGAGGAGAATGGGAAGAGACCCAGATGGGGGGGAGTGGTGGGGAGAGACTCTGAGGGGTGCAGAGAGGCATAGGGAAGGAGAGTTAGGGCCAGACGAGGTGAAAGGATGAGAATGGAGGGGACGACAAAGGAATCGGGGCTGAGAGAAGCAGGGGTTGAGGTGGAGTGGAGACAGGTGAGAGACAAGAAGCCATAGGAAACTAGAGGGTGACCGGAGGGGCCTAGAGCAGCGAGCGAAGTCAAACAGGGACCGCGCGAGGGAGAGAGGCTGGTCATGCCCCTGTGGCCCAGAGCAGGGAGCTGTCCGTTCAGCACCGGGCCGGCCGCAGCACTGCTGTTATCTTCCCTGCGGCGCCTGCCTTTGTAGAACTTGGGCAGGTCACACCCCAAGATACCTACCTATCACACAGCACCCCCAAACCCCACTCAGCCCTTTCTGTGTCAGACACTTGCTCTCAGGGTCAAGTGTGAGAGTGAGCTTGTGTCTCAGTGGTTCTGTCGTCTCCACATGTCTCTTACAGACTCTAATCAATGCCTCTGCCCTTGGGCCATACTGTGAGTCTGTCCAGTGCCTAGACTACATTTGCAGACATTTCTAGTCTCTCCAAGTCCTGGACCCAATACCACCCTGCTGATCATCTCTGAGGTCTCTCCCCATTTCCAAGTCTCACCCCTACCCCCATTTCTGCTCTGAGTCTCTCCAGTCTTTATCTTGGAGTGTCTCCAATTTTCTAACCATCTGGGTCCCTGTGTCTCTGTCACCTTCACGGAGTACTTCTGTTGCTCTGTCTCCCTCCATCCATTTTCTCATCTCTGTTTTTGTCCATCTGTATCTGCCTCTTTCCGGTCCTGGACTATGTGTCCATTTCTCCTCTTATGTGTCTCTGCCTCTAGTGCTGAGTTCCCCTGTCGCTGTCCATCCCTGTGACCTTCCTAAGTCTTCCCCCCCCAATTCCGCAGAGCACGATGCATAGTCATCAGTCTCACCAGAGTGGTTCCTGAGGAGGGAGTGCGTGTCTAGCGGGGGTGTGGGGGACCAAGGTTTCCCAAGACCAGCTGGGGAGTAGGAGGAGAGAACCTAGAATCTCTTGGGACCCAGACATCTCCAGGCTTCTCTGCCTCTCTACCCCCTTTCCCATGGTCCTGGCTCATTCCTGCAGGCCAAGGTGTCAGGAGAGGGAGGAGATATGTTGACAGGTTCTCTCTTGCTATCCCAGGAAGGAGACAGAGTTGGGAGGATCCTGGGGTCCAAATATGAGGCTTAAAAAATGTGCCCCCTCCACTTCTCCAGTCTCCATGGAGACAGGCCAGGTCTGCTGGCCCAGCCTCCTTTGCTGCATATTCTGCCTCCCTGTTACCATAGCAACAAGGGACAGGAGAGAGGGAAGGGGATAGGTCAAAGTAGGGCATTGGGCTGAGGCTCTGGGTGTTGGGAGAAGCCAAGAAACTGCCTTCCTGCCTCCCACTCTCTGACACACCAGGCTCACACTGCTCCTTGCCTGTGAACACCCCCATAAGTGGAGAGGAGACCCACATTCTGAGAAAGCCACAGGGACAGATTCTCTGTTCCTTTTACTCTCAGTGAGAGTCGAGCATTTCTCATAGAGCAAAGGGGTGGGGTGGGAGGCCATGACTCCTCAGGTTCCAGTGGGTGACTGCTAGGGTGCTGGGTGTCTGTGGCAGGCCTGGGGTATGGGTGCCAGCTGTGTGTCTATATGTGCATACACACCAACATGGATGTGTGTATCGTATGGGTGGTGATGTTGGGGTATATTTGGAGGTGCCACCCCAATAGATGGTGTGTACAGCATGGGAGGTGTGTGGGATGGCATCGAGTGATGTTTCTGTGAATTATTGTGCTGTGTGAGTTCATCAACAATTAGCAACCATAATTTGTCATTTTGGCACTGTGGACCTTTGTTCATGCCCAGATATACTGGGGAGGAGCATATGTGATGGGGTGTGTGTGTGTTAGTGACCATGCAACAGTGTCCACAAAGGCTCCTGTGGTGTCTGGAGGCAGTGTGAGGCCTGTGGTGTGCGATGGCGCTGAGTGGGAATGTGTGTTGGTTTTGTGGGTGGCATGGTTTTGGGTCTGCATGTGAAATGGAACAAAGCCAGATATGGTGTAGTGTTCTGAGGGGGTGTGTTAATCTACATGGCTCTTTACGACTGTGATTGTGTTATGGTGTGATGGGTGTGTGAGGTATGTGCTATGTGCGTTTCATTTCTACGTGTTCGTGAGGCTCGCTTGAGGTTTTGTGTTGGGCAGTGCAGTTGTGTGTGAATGAGGGTACTGTTATTGTCAAGCTGAGGTGGGGTGTGATGGAGTGGTGTGTGTGTGTGTGTGTGTGTGTGTGTGTGTGTGTGTCCCCAGGATCTGGGCTACCTGGGTGACCGGGACCTGTGATGTATGGCCTCTGGTTGTGATGTGTCGCTTGTGGACCTGTGCAGTTGTGTCTTATTGGATGGCTCTGCCAAGGTGTGGGGCAGGAGGAATACACACATTGAGGGGCCTCAGGTCTCCTCCCCACTCTGTAGCACCCCCTCCTCATTGTGAGGTCTCCCTTCCCACTTGTGCCCTCTACAGCGCCCCCTCCTGAGCAGAACCCCACGCAGTCTCCAGCCGCCCCCCCAATACCCCCATCACTGCGGATAGAGGTGCTCTGGGCCCCCTGCCTTGCTGCAGTGGTTTACCGGGCTTTCCCGCACCGGGTGTCCACCTCCCACAGCACAGCCCTCTCCCGCGGGGCACACCCCACAAGGAGGGGAATTCCGGGGCTCCATCCCCTCAGTGCCCCTCCTCGAAGGCGCCCCCACATTGCGAGGGTCTCTAGGTTTTTCATTGCGGGGAGACCTCCGGGATCCCCCTCCTGCAACGTTCTCCCTTGGCGGAGGCTGGGGGCGGAGGACAGCTGCAGTACCGGAGGCGGGGCCGCGGGCCGTTCGTCAGGGCGGCGGCGCCCCTGATTGGCCGGCGCCGGTCCCCCCCGCGGGCGCGGGCATATGAGACAGCGGAGGCGGCGGCCGCCGCAGACCCTGTGCGGTAGGGCTGACGGCCGACGGACGCGGACGGCGCGGGCGCTGCAGAGGCCCCCAGCCCCAGCCCGCGCCTGAGCCCACCCCGAGGCCCCTTCCCCGGCCTCCTCCCCGCCTGCGGGCCGGTGACCTCCGAAGCCGCCAAGATGGGGGTAGGTGCTGGGGCCGGCGGTGCGGTGCGTGTGTGCAACCGGGAGGGTCCGGTGACATTGGGTGTCCACGGACCCCGTGAGCGCGCTGACCCGGCCCGCGCTTGTTGTGTCTCCGGTGGCGTGTGTTTGGCCGCCCGGGTCGGGGTCTGTGGCGCATGTCGGCGTGTCTCTGTGTGCGGGTCCGCGGGGCACGGCCCGCACCCCTGCCTGCTCGATGCTGTGGCATGCCCAGTCTGTGTGCGCGCGTGTGCTTGGGCGCGAGTGTGAGCTCCTGGCTCTGTCAGGTCCTGGGGGCACCGTCCGCCTGCGATTGTGTAGCCCGTGTGTCCGACTGTCTGCAACCATGTCTGGGTGTGTCTGCCAGCTGGGTTTTTGTGTCTGGGGGTGTTGAAGCCCCTCTGCTTCCCTGGCCAGGGGTGGGGGGAGGTGGGGACCAGATGACCTCTCTTTCTCCTTCCAGGCCTGAGGGGGGAGGGGGTCTCTGCAGTGCGGTGCAGTGCGGCCTGGGGCTGTGGTTATGTTCAGTCCTTATCTGGGGGAGCAAACATTGGGGCTGGGAGGAGCAGGAAAACCTGGGTGGGGACTGAGTTTGCAAATGCGTGGTGGGGGGCGTTGCGGGAGGTGGGGGAGTTATCCTGCATGCCTGGCTATGCCCTTGCCTCAGTGTCCGTGTGTCCTTGTCTGTCTGCGAGTCTCTCCAACAGATGCCGCCTCCTTTCCTGGCTGACCACCTGACCCCCAGCAGCCCTGGATTCCTCCCTGAGTGTCTGGGGCGCGTGGGAGGGGGCAGGGGAGGGATGGGAGAGCGGGTGGGCTGGGCTGGGGGGATACTGAGATAGGGTCTGGGTGAGAGAGGCTAAGGAAAAGATAATGTGAGGGATGGGGAGAAAGATGGCGGATGAAGGCCGATGGGCCCAGGGATGGAGGTGGGGGATGGGGTTTCAGATCTGTGGGTTGAGGCGGGTGAGGGGAGATAGGAAGAAGAAATGGGTGGGGAGAGGACTGGGGAGAGGAAGGGGGTGGGAGTCAGTGATGCTTCCAGGTAAGTGGGATGGAGGGAGGGGACACCATGGCAGATGGAAGAGAGGACTGAGGCTAAAGGCCTTAGAGAAGGAACTGTGGGGGGCGGGGGCGGGCAGGAGCGTTGGGAGGAACTTAGGTAAAGGAGTGGGGACAAGAAAGTGAGGTGCATTAGACACGGAAGCAGAGACAGAGACATGGAAAGATGGAGAAAAATGCAGAGAAAGAGATACTCAAAAGAGACAGGGAGAAAGAGACACGGGCAGAGAGACCTAGTAAGCCATAGAGAGACAAGGAGAGAAACAGGCTGAGAGAGGTGACCCAAGGACACACGTGCTCTCCAGACACAGCCTGAGTTAGCCCGAGTGATGGGGGGAGGAGACACAGGGCAGTAGGGGGGTCGAGAGAGAGATGCCCAGAGATGATGCCCAGGCACGCTGAGGGGGGAGGGGCAGGCTGACCAAAGTACCAAGACTGTGAGCTGAGGGCGTCGGGGAGGCGGACAGCACAGAAAATGGCAAGGAGCTGCATAGGCAGACTGCAATGAGACAGGCAGGCGTGCCCCCCACTCTTGAAGGTGCTCCCGCCCTGCAATGCACCCCTCTGGGCCTCCTGCCTTCACTGGGAAAGTCTCAGCTCCCCTCCAACAGATGGAAGCCTGTCCCCAAGGGAATCTGGTCATGGCAAGGGCAAGCAAGAGCCAAGGTCGTCCAGCCCCCTCCCTCAGACCAGAGTCCAGGCCTCCAACCCTCCTCCCTCAGACCCAGGAATCCAGGCCTCCAGCCCCTCCTCCGTCAGACCCAGGAGTCCAGGCCTCCAGCCCCTCCTCCCTCAGACCCAGGAGTCCAGGCCCCAGCCCCTCCTCTGGTAGACCCAGGGTCCAGGTCCCACTCTTAGGCCTCACAGGGACCCAAGCATCAGCTCCCAGCCTCCCTTAAGGTTTCAGGGATGCACCGCTGGCTTTCTTCCCGACTCCATCCAGGCCCTCATCTCTCCTCTCCTGCCTCCCCCTTCATATCTCTACCCTGACCCCAGGAGCTTATATCTCTACATCTCTCCTCCATGGGTCTACATCTCTGCAGAGGCTGAGACCCCTCCTGGGACCAGGGCTGAAGGAGTGTCCTCACTGTCCCCTAGCCTCTGTGCGTTGTGTCAGGTGCAATGCTGCTGCAGGGCTGGCCCACGGCCAACCCTCCCTCCCACTCCCTGTTCTGTCCTAGAAGCTCTAGGCTGCAGCCCTGCCCAGGAGCCCCCCAAGCTCAGCCTCGGGTCTGGGGCATAAACAGAGACCCAGACAGCAGGCAGCTCAGCCCTCTGCAAGGTCACGAGGAGATTATCGCTGAGCCTCTCTGAGCCTGGGATCCTGGCCTGGCCATGGGCCCATGGGACCTGTCAGCAGCCCTCCACTAGCCCCGGCCTCTCCCCACCCCTCCCATCACTGTCCCAGGACACTGCCTTCTCCATCTGCCAGGCTGCCAGACTGGGACTTGGGTCAGTCCCCGTCACCACATCCAGAGCCAGGCCTGGGGCTTCTGTCTCTTGCTCTTATGCACCCTGAATCCCAGCCAGCTTCCACTCTGTCCTCCAGAGACATGACTGCGTCCACCCCCTGTCCAACCTGTCCACAGGAGAGAGGCGGGACCCACAGCTTGTCAATCAAAGCCCTCAGGCTGGCTGTCTCCCAACATGTGCTGGGTCCTCTGAGAGACAGAGACCGAAACATCCATGGGGCTGGGGTGCGAAGCCCAGGATAAGAGACCGGAGAAGGCAAGGCGAGCAACATACATGAGAGCTGGAGCTGGAGGGACAGATGCCAAGCTGGGTGCAGAGACAGACAGACACAGAGAGGAAGATTGCAGAGTGACAGCGAGGGACAGGGAGAAACACACCGAGCAGCACAGATCGGAGGCAGATTGAGAGATGAAGGCAGACACAAGACCGAGAGAGGCAGAGATAAGGATGGAGGAAGATGTGGAGACAGAAGATACTGACACTTAGAGAGGCTGAGAACCCAGGCTGGGGACCTGGACTCCTGGGTCTGGAAAAGGAACTCAGAGGGACAGACTCAGCTGGACTCAGCAGACAGAGATGGTTCAAGTGATGGAGACAGACATTGTGTGAGAGACAGAGAGACATAAAGAGCTGGAGAGCAGAGGGACACAAAAGTCGCAGAGACACATGCAGCGAGACTCAGAGACAGAGAGACAGACAGACAGCATTAAGTGAGGAGGGCAAGAGGTCAGGCATAGAAATAGCCACAGAGCTGCAGAGGTAGGAGACAGGGGGAGACAAAACAGAACAAGATGGAGAGGCCTAAACAGAGACCCAGACAAATCAAGAAAGAGACAGATAGACACAAGACACAGACACTTGGAAGGTGGGACAGGCCTGGGGCGGGGGGGAAGGAGACAGAGGTGACATACATAAGTAAAAAGACACAGAGACAGAGGGAGTGACCTGCATCCCTGGGCGCAGCAACAGAGAGATGCGCAGACACCCAGATGGAGACGCTCGGGGACAGACCCCCAGCAGCACGTGGAGCCAGAGGCAGTGGGGCCATTCGGCAGAGGCGAGACTAACAAGTTTGAGAGACACCCAGAGCCAGAGGGAAACCCACCCAGAGACACAGGCTGAGACACAGGGCAGGGGAGAGCGGCTCGGAGGGCCGGTGCCCTCGTAACCCCTTCTCGCCCGCAGTCTGGTGGCTCTGACAGCTATCGTGTCGCCACCTCGCAGGACAAGAAAGATGACAAGGGCTCGCCTAAGAAGAGCAAGGCCACCAAGGACCGCAGGGACTTGGAGGACCTCAAGAAGGAGGTGGCCATGGTAAGTCTCGCCCTCGGCACCCCACCGGGCCCCGGACAGGCCACCCCAGCCCTGGGCCTCGACACTCACACGCCTCCCCTCAAACCCCTATTCCTCAGACGGAGCACAAGATGTCCGTGGAAGAGGTCTGCAGGAAGTACAACACGGACTGCGTGCAGGTGCGCGGGCCTAGCGCAGGGGCTGGGCCGGGCCGGGTCCTGGGGTGCTCGTGGAGTGATGGGGCACCAGGGCTGCTCGGGGAAGGTTCTGTGTGAGTCCTGTGCCCCCCAGGGTCTGACCCACAGCAAAGCCCAGGAGATCCTGGCCCGGGATGGGCCTAATGCGCTCACGCCGCCACCCACCACCCCCGAGTGGGTCAAGTTCTGCCGCCAGCTCTTCGGGGGCTTCTCTATCCTGCTGTGGATCGGGGCCATCCTCTGCTTCCTGGCCTATGGCATTCAGGCGGGCACCGAGGACGACCCATCTGGGGACAATGTGAGTGCCCTCCACCCTGCTCTGCACAAGGCGCTTCTCCCTGTCCCTGGAGACTTTTCAGAGCCCACTCCCCTCCATTTCCTCCTCTGCCTTTCACAATCATCCCTGAAAGAACTGCAGGAAGGACAAGGGAAACCGAGGCTCCAATAGGCCAAGTCACTTACCCAAGGTCACACAGTAGGACACGTAAGATGGGCTCCATCCCAAGACTGTGTGATCTCGGTGGTCTCGAGGGCAGACACCACCGGATGGCTGTGGCCTGAAAGAGCCCAAAGAGAGAGCGCGAGCTCATATAGAGACCCAGGCAAACCCAACTACGAGGCTGTCAGGGTCCAACTACCAACACGGGACACACGGGGACACATGACATGCCCATGAAAACAGGCCCACACATGGATTACATATCAATTCTTTTTTAAAAAAATGTATTTTATTGATTTTTTACGAAGAGGAAAAGAGAGGGATAGAGAGTTAGAAACATCGATGAGAGAGAAACATCGATCAGCTACCTCCTGCACACTCCCCACCGGGGTTGTGTCCACAACCAAGGTACATGCCCTTGACCGGAATCAAACCCGGGACCCTTGAGTCCGCAGGCTGATGCTCTACCCACTGAGCCAAACCGGTCAGGGCTGCATATCGATTCTTGCCTGCACACACGCACATATACACATGCGCAGAGTCAATGCAGTCACACTTGAGTACAGCCACGCAGCCACCTAGTTCAGGCACACGGGTACAGACAGGCTGGTGGAAAGACAGGCACAGGAACTCGAACGCACAGCGTTGCAAGCAGACAAATACGAGGATCGGACACAAACACAGTATTCTCAGAAATTAAAACCCAAACAGGAAGAGAGACCAGCAGACAGAGACAAAGATTCACACACAGAGACTCAAACACAAACAGTCCCATACATTTAAAGCCAGGCATGCAGTCAGACATACACACTGACCTAAACAGACAGACACATGGACAGACAATAGCACACCCCAGATTCTCTAACACAGACAGAAGGCAGACAGAGAGACGTACAAAACAGAGATGGACAGACCCAGACACCCAAACATGCTCAGAAAGAGAGACTCACACATGATAGGCAGATAGACTCACAGACAAGAGAGATTGACACACAGACCTTTACATGGACACAGACCTGGCATCAGACACACAAAGACAAACCCCCATTGACACAGGCTCCCTTCCCAGATTCCACAGACTCAAGTGAGCTGGGGAGGGCTCGGCCATCGTGACCCTGCATCTCCCCGCAGCTCTACCTGGGCATCGTGCTGGCGGCCGTGGTCATCATCACCGGCTGCTTCTCCTACTACCAGGAGGCCAAGAGCTCCAAGATCATGGAGTCCTTCAAGAACATGGTTCCCCAGGTGCGGGTGCCCGGGAAAGGCCGAAGGGGGAGGGGCCAGGTGGTGGGCGCCGAGCCGAGGGACTGCAGGGAGAGTCTGGAGGTGACTCCTTTCCATTCCACCCCAGCAAGCCCTCGTCATCCGTGAAGGAGAAAAGATGCAGGTGAATGCTGAGGAGGTGGTGGTCGGGGACCTGGTGGAGATCAAGGGTGGAGACCGAGTCCCAGCAGACCTGCGGATCATCTCAGCCCACGGCTGCAAGGTGTGCCTGGGGCCCAGGGCCCAGTTCTGCTCTTCCTGGAGTGGCCAGGAGTCCAAGCCCCCAGCCCCTCCTCCTTCAGACCCAGGAGTCAAAGCCCACAGCCCCTCCTCCTTCAGACCCAGGAGTCCAGGCCCCCAGCCTCTTTTCCCTCACACCCAGGAGTCTAAGACCCCAGCCCCTCCTCCCTCAGACCCAGGAGTTCAGGCCCCCAGCCCCTCCTCCCTCAGACCCAGGATTTCAGGCCCCCAGCCTCTCCTCCCTCAGACCCAGGAGTCCAGGCTCCCAGCCTCTCTTCCCTCAGACCCAGGAGTCTAGCCCAAGCATGTGAAACTCAAAGTCTAACATGGGCCAAATAAACAGGGTTTAAGTGTATGTGGACCGAAAAAAAACAAAAGCTTCAATTTTCATAGAAACGTAGGTTTATTTCGATAGAGGCATGCAAAATGCAAAGGGCTGAAATAAATGAGTAATCATTAACATAAAATAATAGAACGTTTTAATAAAAATTAAGATTTTTTTCTTGAACATGAACTTACCAGACACTGAATAACTGCACAAATCAATAAGCGTAACGCAGATAAACCTATTTTTCTTGTTCTCCGAAAGCAAACTATTTCTTGTGGTGCACACCAAACAAGTCAGTATAAGACTAATGCGTGGCCATCGGCCGCTAAAATATTCGCTGCTGGTATTAGTGGAGAGAAATGGTGCGCCTGCGCGTAAGGGAAATGAATGCAACACGATTATAGTAACCAGTCATTAGCGAGCGTTGTAGTTCGGTATTAATAATTATGTATAACAGGATATTATAAAAATTAAGTAACGAAATTTTTATTAAAATGTTTCTTACATAGTGTTATATTGGCTGGGCCGCAAACGTATTCATGGGGGGCCGCATACGGCCCGCGGGCCCAGAGTTTGACATGCTTGGTCTCAGCTCCTGTCCCCCAGCCTCAGGTGCCTGAGACTTTGGCAGAAGCCCTGTACCCTCTCCATCCACCTGCAGGAGCCCGACCTCTGGCCTTTCAAACACCACTCACCCACCCAGGCTTCTAGCTGTGACCTCAAGGGACACAGACTTCAGCCCCAGTCTCCTGTGACAAATGGCCCCTGGTCCCAGGCCCCAGGCTAAGCCCTCTCTCCTCCCCCACCCCCCAGGTGGACAACTCCTCGCTGACCGGCGAGTCAGAGCCCCAGACCCGCTCTCCTGACTGCACACACGACAACCCCCTGGAGACTCGGAACATCACCTTCTTTTCCACCAACTGTGTGGAAGGTGCGGTGGGGGCACCAGGTTGGGGCAGGGCTGGTCCAGATGGGCTTAGGTCCCTCAGAACCTCACGGGGCTCCTCCCCACACCTCAGCCTAATCCCCTCTGGCCCCACAGGCACGGCTCGGGGCGTGGTGGTGGCCACAGGGGACCGCACTGTCATGGGCCGCATCGCCACCCTGGCCTCAGGGCTGGAGGTGGGCAAGACACCCATCGCCATCGAGATCGAGCACTTCATCCAGCTCATCACTGGCGTGGCCGTCTTCCTGGGCGTCTCCTTCTTCGTCCTCTCCCTCATTCTGGGATATACCTGGCTCGAGGCTGTCATCTTCCTCATCGGCATCATCGTGGCCAATGTCCCAGAGGGCCTGCTGGCCACGGTCACTGTAAGGCCTGGACTTTACAGTGGGTCTGGGGGAGGGAGGGTTGGGGGTCCAGACCCCTAGGTCTGGGGGAGGAGGGGCTGAGGTGTGGGTTTCAATGTCCTTGATAAGGGCAATTTGGGTATTTTGGGCTGAGCCTCCTAGATCTTGAATGAGGAGGGTCCTGGGACTCAGAGATCCTCATTAGCAAAACAGACAAACAAACTAAAATCTTGAGAAACACTCTAAGACATAAAGGGCTAACAATTCTATATTTTTTTAAGTTAACTCACAAATTTAAGAAGTACACCGTAGTGATAGTGGTAGAAACCTAAAAAAGACATTAAAGCTCTAGCTGGTTTGGCTCAGTGGATAGAGTGTCGGCCTGCAGACTGAAGTGTCCCGGGTTCAATCCCCATCAAGGGCACATGCCCGGGTTTCAGGCTCGATCCCCAGTAAGGGGTGTGCAAGAGGCAGCCAATCAATGATCCCCTCTCATCATTGATGATTCTGTTTCTCTCCTCTCTTCTTCTCTGAAATCAATAAAAAACTATATTTAAAAAATAAAAAAGACATTACAGTAGTTCAAAAATAAGGCAACAGTCTTTCCTCCGCCCAGCCGCCAGCCCCATTACGAAAGTCTGCTCTCTGTGCTCCTCCTGCCGGCGTGGGCGCATTGCAGCGTGTTAGAAGGTTTCACGCACATCGAAGGGACGGTCCTTGGAAGACTCGCCTGCCCTCGGTCCTTTTAGTTAATATATTAGCAGGCAGAGTTCCCCACTTCACCGTATTTGAAGCTGCTCTTGGCCAAAGGCTTTTCATAGACATCGAATATAAACACACAGGCTTGCACCTGAGAATGTACAGCCTGAGCCTCAGGGCAAATGGAACAGTCATGTCAGCTGCACCAGCTCAAGTTCCCCAGAATCCCCTTCCAGACCTCACCCAGCCCCTGCGCCCACCCCCAGGGGAACCCCTACACGGGCCCTGCTGAGGCACAGCTTTCCTGCTTTGGGTCAATTGGAATAATTCAGTGTTAATTCTTGTTTCTGATTCTTTTTGTTGTTGTTGTTGAACATCCTGTTATTTTTTTAAAATATGTTTTTATTGATTTCAGAGAGGAAAAGAGAGGGAGAGAGAGACATTAATGCGAGAGAATCACTGTTGGGCTGCCTCCTGCACACCTCGTACTGGGGATCGAGGCTGCAACCTGGGCATGTGCCCTTGACGAGAATCGAACCTGGGACCCTTCCGTCTGCAGGCCGATGCTCTATCCACTGAGCAAAAAGGCTTGGGCTGAACATCCTATTTTTGAACTTTATCCATGCAGTTGCCTGCAACAGTAGCTTGCTCTTTTTCGTTGCTGTATAATAATCCGTCTTTATTCTACAATTTATTTGTCCTTCTGCTGTTAGTGGGCATTGGGGTTGTGTTCATTTTGAAACTATTATAAGTGCTGCTGCTGTGAACAGTCCAGTACATGTCTTTTTGAGACACATTTTTCTGTTGGTTTGTGCTTTGGGATGGAATAGTCGGGTGACACCTTTCTCCCTGGGCGAGGCAGTTGGGCAGCTGGCACTCGTGTTGCTGGTCCAATCCTGCCACCTGCCTCTGCCTGTACCTTGCCTGTCCCTGTGCGCCTACAGGTGTGCCTGACCTTGACTGCCAAGCGCATGGCACGGAAGAACTGCCTTGTGAAAAACCTGGAGGCTGTAGAGACCCTCGGCTCCACGTCCACCATCTGCTCGGACAAGACAGGGACCCTCACCCAGAACCGCATGACAGTCGCCCACATGTGGTTTGACAACCAGATCCACGAGGCCGACACCACGGAGGACCAGTCAGGTGAGGGTGGGGTCCAGGTGGGCACTGAGGGGCCTGACCCGAGACGTCCCCAGCTGTGACACGTGCCTCCTCCAGGGACCTCGTTCGACAAGAGCTCGCACACCTGGGTGGCCCTGTCCCACATCGCCGGGCTCTGCAACAGGGCCGTCTTCAAGGGCGGTCAGGACAACATCCCTGTGCTCAAGGTGGGTCTGCTGCCTGCCTGGCCTTGGCCCTGCCCACGCCCGCCCCTGATGCTCCGCCTTCACAGCCCTCTCTCCCCAGAGGGATGTGGCCGGCGACGCCTCGGAGTCCGCCCTGCTGAAGTGCATCGAGCTGTCCTCCGGCTCCGTGAAGCTGATGCGGGAACGGAACAAGAAAGTGGCCGAGATCCCCTTTAACTCCACCAATAAATACCAGGTACCGGCCTGCACCTCCCTTTCTCGCCGATGCCTCAGCCGTCGGCCCTGCTGCCCTCCTGCCTTGGGCAGGTTACTAATCTTCGCAGAGCCTTGGCTTCCCCATCTGTAAAATGGGAAGGATAGTGCCCGCCCAGCGGGAGAGGAACAGAGCTGAGTGAGGGCGAGGTCTCTGCCAGAGCAGGAAGCAGAGGAGTAAAGATCTTCCCGCAGCAGAGCGTGGGAACCAGCGGGGATCTCTTTCATTCATTCAAATTTTTTTGAGCAGCCACCGCATGTCACACACGTGGTTTAGGTCCTGGGGGTACATACCACGGTGAGTCCCTCTCGTGGAACTTACTCTCTAGTGCTAGAAAACAGACAATGACCAAGGCACAAGGAAGTAGGGGATATTTCTGCTGGTCATTGTGCTGAGGGCAGGAGCCAGGGGAAATGTCCCGGGCAGTGGCACAGTATGTGCAAAGGCCCTGAGCAGGAGGATGTTGACGTGTTTCAACAAGAACCAGGCAGCCAGTGTGGCAGAGCAGAAAGCCAGGGAGTGTGGTGGGAGCTGAGGGCAGTGGGTGCTGGGCCAGGTCCTGGCAGGCCTTCTGGGCCGTGGAGAGGCCTCGGGTGTGACTCTGTTGGGGAGAGATGGAACCCGACTTACGTTTTTTTAATTTAATATTTTTTGTTAATCCTCACCGAAGGATACTGTTTTCCCTTTTCCCATTGATTTTTAAAGAGAACAGAAGAGAGAAAGAGGGAGGGAGGGAGGAAGCGAGGGGAAAGGAGAGAGAGAGGAACATTGATGTGCGAGAGCCACATCAATTGGTTGCCTCTCACAGGAGCCCCAACTGGGGCAGGGACAGAACCAGCAACCCAGGTGCCTGCCCTTGACCGGAAATCAAACCCTCGGCCTTTTCGTGCACACAGTCTGATGCCTGAACCACTGAGCCATGCCAGCCAGGGCTCAACTCACATTTTTAAACAGCTTTAGAGAGATATAATTCATATGCCATAGCGCACCCATTTAAAGCGTGTAACTCAATAGTTTTAGTATTTTCACAGGTATGTGCTGTCACCTACACAGTCAATTTTAGCACATTTATCACTTCAAAAAGAAACCCCACTTTCCTTAATTATTGTCCTGGACCTGCCCCCTCTCTCCAAGCCCCAGGCCAACCACTAAATCTACTTCCTGTCTCTGCGGATTAGCCGTTCGGGATTTTTCACATAAATAGTACCCTGCGATACATGGCCTGTTGTATCTGGCTTCTTTCACTCAGCGTCATGTTTTCAAGGTTCGTCCATGTGGTAGCATGAACCAGTGTTTCATTCCTTTTTATGGCCGAGTAATCTCCCACTGTATGGATAGGCCGCAATTTGTTCGTCCCTGTTGGCTACTATGAGTAACGCTGCTGCGAACATATATTCACCGTACAAGTGTTTGGGTGGGAGCAGTTTGCATGTCTCTTGGGGGTATGCATAGGGAACGGCTGGGTCACATGGTAACTCTACACTTTGGGGAGCTGCCAGACTGTTCTCCAAAGTGGCTGCACCACTTCCCTGTTAACTCACATTGTTAAAGGACTTGTCTGCTGTGGGGGAGGAATGCTATGGGGCAGGGAAGGCTAAAAGGGGCTTCAGTGTGGAGGCTGCTCCAGTGTGAGAGGTGGTGGTAGCCTGGAGGTCAGAATCGGGGTGCATTTCACAGGTGAGCTGACCAGATGTGGGGAGGCCAAGCGCAGGGAAAGAGGCTCGTGTCCTGCGGACAGCTGGGATTTCTGTGGGAAACTCAGAGGGGCAGAAATGTGTGCGGGAGAGACAGACACTGGCAGGGGAGAGCTGAGCTCTCTGCAGGGTCTGAGAAACAGTAGTCTCGGCTAGAGGTATAGATGGCACCTCTGTGGGTGCTGCCTGTCCTGGGGCCTGGCTCCAGTGGAGCTGGGCCCTCTCCCTGCTGGTTTGGGCAGCTCCAGGTGCCTGTGAGGCTCAGGCACTCCCACCTTCTCCTCCGTCCCCAGCTCTCCATCCACGAGACCGAGGACCCCAACGACAACCGCTACCTGCTGGTGATGAAGGGCGCCCCGGAGCGCATCCTGGACCGCTGTGCCACCATCCTGCTCCAGGGCAAGGAGCAGCCCCTGGACGAGGAGATGAAGGAAGCCTTCCAGAATGCCTACCTCGAGCTCGGGGGTCTGGGCGAGCGCGTGCTGGGTGCGCAGCACGGGAGGGGCTGAGTTGGGATGGGAGTGGGTGCGGGGTCTTCTCTGGGGGGTAAAGATGGGTGACACTGCCCAGAGCTGGCTCAGAATAGGGCCTCCCAGAATGCACCATGAATGAATGAATGAGCGAGTGAGTGGATGACAGCGTAGGAGATGACTGGTGGCTGGCTGGCCCACTGGGGAGTGACTGCTGAGACGGGAGGCCAGGAGCCTCATGCCTCGCACCGTCTGCCACCAGGCTTCTGCCATTACTACCTGCCCGAGGAGCAGTTCCCCAAGGGCTTTGCCTTTGACTGCGACGACGTGAACTTCACCACAGACAACCTGTGCTTCGTGGGCCTCATGTCCATGATCGACCCGCCCCGGGCGGCCGTCCCGGATGCAGTGGGCAAGTGCCGCAGTGCAGGCATCAAGGTGTGGCCTGGGGCCGCTGGGGGGGACAGGGCCGGCACCCCAGGGCCCAGTGCAGAGGCTGGACCATCCCCAAACAATGCCCACAGGTCATCATGGTCACGGGCGATCACCCCATCACGGCAAAGGCCATTGCCAAGGGCGTGGGCATCATCTCCGAGGGCAACGAGACTGTGGAGGACATTGCCGCCCGGCTCAACATTCCCGTCAGCCAGGTCAACCCCCGGTGAGCACCTTCTCCCCACGGGGTGGGGCAGCCGGCCCTCTTCCTGCCGGGCCTCCTCTATGGACTCAGCGCCCGGTCCTGTTCCTCCTCCACCCGTGAGGACTGCAGGCTGGAGTCTCACGTCCCAGCTTTGCACTCACAGGCCGTGTGACCTTGACCCAGTCATTGAGCCTCCCTGAGCCTCCTCTCCAGAGCAGGGCCTCTGCCTCTCCATCTGGGGGTCTGGCCTGCCCATCGGACACTGCACCACTCCCCACACGTCCTGACCACTCCCGGCTCTTCCCAGGGACGCCAAGGCCTGTGTGATCCACGGCACCGACCTCAAGGACTTCACCTCCGAGCAAATCGATGAGATCCTGCAGAACCACACGGAGATCGTCTTCGCCCGCACGTCCCCCCAACAGAAGCTCATCATCGTGGAGGGCTGTCAGAGACAGGTGGGCTGCGCTGGGCTCCTCTGGAGGGGCTGAGCCGGACTCGGGCGGGCCCCCTCACCCTCTCTCGTCACAGGGGGCCATCGTGGCTGTGACTGGGGATGGTGTGAATGACTCCCCGGCGCTGAAGAAGGCTGACATCGGGGTGGCCATGGGCATCGCTGGCTCCGACGTCTCCAAGCAGGCGGCCGACATGATTCTGCTGGATGACAACTTCGCCTCCATCGTCACGGGTGTGGAGGAGGGTGAGTGGCCGGTGGCCCTGGACACGGGGCCCCTGCATGAGGCTGGGGAAGGGGAGGGGCCTAGGCCAGTGCTGCAGTGGGATGCATGGCAAGGAGACCCCGGAACCCCACTGTGACCAAGGAGCCCGAGCTTCTATTTTCAGTCTCCCTCCCCACCCCCGGGGTCGGGGATTCCTGGGGGCAGGACCGAGAGGATGCCCTCCTGGTCCCGGCGCTGCCCGGCGCAGGCCCAGGCTGGTGAGAAGATTCACAAGCATTTTTAAACCCTTGTAAGTGCAACCACGGGAGCAGAGGGTCCCGCAGGAGGCACTCACTCACCGGGGTCAGGGTCCTGGAAGCGGCCCAGGACCACGTGGGCAGTGCCAGGGAGGGAGCTGCAGGCAGAGGAAGCTGAGTGTGTGAGTCAGGGGCCCTGGGAGCCCAGGCCACAAAGCCCGGGCCCCACCTCCTGACAGATCTTGATACAGCCACCGATGGGGCTTGTTTTCATTTTTTAGAAAACGATTTTTATGAGGAGAGGAGGAGAGGGAGAAACATCAGTGTGAGAGCAACATCGATTGGCTGCCTCCTGCACACCCTCTACTGGGGATCAAGCCAGCAAACCAGCAACCTTTCGGTGCACGGAGGACGCTCGGCCAACTGAGCCACACAGGCCAGGCTGGGGCTTGTTCACCTTTAATTTTATTCTGATCGTCCAAGTAGCTCATGGTAGTTATATAACATGTAGAGAAGCATGAAGAAGGAAGTGGAACTGCCCGGAACCTCACCACCCACAAGTAATCACTGTTCGTGCTGCAGCATCCTTTCTCCCAGCTTCTCTCTCCCCGTCTGCAATGTCCCACGTGTAAAATATTATGTGTAAGAGAGGATTCAAACAGGAAAGCTGAGCCTGAAGGGACACATGAAATGCTTTTCCCTTGTCTTCTGCCTCCCAGAGGACACCATGGCTACCCCTGTGCATCTGTGCGTATGCAATGCACACACGACTGAACATGTGCTCACGCCCTCCAGACATTTGCTAGGATCATACTTTATGTGTCACAGGGTGCTGGAGATACAGCTGTGAGCAGAGCAGGCTTGTCCCTTTGTGGGAGAGACAGCTTTAAGTTCCCAAATAAATGCATAACTGCAAATTGCAGTAAGTGCTAAGAAAGGAAGTAGGGTGCTATGACAGATAATAATGGGGTTCCTTCCTCCTTAGAGAGGGTGGACAAGGCCTCTGGAGTGACAAAAGCAGAGTTTAATTTCCAGGAGGGGAGTCCCTGGTATCTCCAAAGCAGAGTGAATGGCATAGTGAACCCCACTGTCACCATCACCAAGCTCGGACAGTTAAGCTCATGCAGATCTTGTTTCATTTCCCCTCCCCCATTACATACTCTGGATCACATTCAAGCACATTGAAGTAATTGTTTCATCCATAAATGTCTTAGGATGAGATACCACTAGTTTGTGGAGAGCAGTGTATGTATTAGAGGGAAAGGAATAGCAGGTGTAAACACGTAATTGTCTTATTTTTACACAAAGGTGATCAAACCATTCATACCAGCCTGCAGCCTTCTTTCCTGACTTTCTTTCTCTCTTTCTTCCTTCCTTTCTTCCTTCCTTCCTTCCTTCCTTCCTTCCTTCCTTCCTTCCTTCCTTCCTTCCTTCCTTTATTTCTTTATTATTTTTTTAATCATCACCCAAGTATATTTTTCCATTGATTTTTAGGGAAACTGGATGAGATAGGGGAACACAGAAACATTGATGTGAGAGAAACACATCGATTGGTTGCCTCCTGCACAAGCCCTGACCAGGGCCAGGGCCAGGGAGGAGCCTGCAACCAAGGTACATGCCCTTGACGGGAATAGAATCTGGGACCCTTTGGTCCACAGGCCGATGCTCTATCCACCGAGCCAAACCAGCCAAGGCTCCTGTTCCTTCTTCACAACATATCTTGTTGCTCTCGTCTCTCAGCACATGAGAGATGGTGAAGGGAGGGGCTGCTGGAGTCATCTTTAGTTTCTTTGTACTTTGTACACACTATACTGATTGCACTTTTAAAAATATATTTTTATTGATTTCAGAGAGGAAGGGAGAGGGAGAGATATAAAAGTATCAATGATGAGGGAGAATCATTGATTGACTGCCTCCTGCACACCTCACACTGGGGATCGAGCCTGTTTGATTCCTTGACCAGAATCAAACCTGGGACCCTTCAGTCCACAGGCCAATGCTTTGCCCATGGAGCCAAACCAGCCAAGGCTCTAGGATTATGACATGTACAGTAAGGTGGCCAGCTCAATGACTTACACATGTACACGTCCATGCAACCACCAGCCCCCTGAGTTTCATCAGGTCCCCTCCAGCCTTTATCCCTGCTCCCAGACTTGGGCTCTATAAATCACTTTCAAATCTCATCTAAATGGAATCATGCAATATGAAAGCTTTTGTGTGTGGCTTTTTTCACTCAGTGGAACATCTGTGTGATTCATCCATGGAGTTGGGTGTGACACAGCTTGATCCTTTTCCTTGCTGCGTGGTATTCCACTGTATGGATGGGCCGGCTTATTTATCCACTCCCCTGTCGATGGACATGGGGGTCAGTTCTGGCTTTTGCTGTTGTGACTAACACTATGCTGAGCATTGTACACTTGCTTTTTGGTGGACATAAGCACCGATTTCCCTTGGGTGTAAGCCTAGATGCAGGTTTACTGGGTTGATGGAGAAGGGGAGGTTTAACTTTAATAGAGAGTGCCAAACCGTCTTCCAACGCGGTTGTATTTCAAGAATGGTTTGGAGTGGGGTGACATGGCTGGATGTGTGTCTGGACAGTGGGCAGGGGGATTAGCAAGGATCCGTGAATTGGACAGGGAAGGGGCAGCGGGAATAGGGTGCGATGGTGTGAGCACCTGAGGTGTGAACCTGTCCCTGCCGCAGGCCGCCTGATCTTTGACAACCTGAAGAAGTCCATTGCCTATACCCTGACCAGCAACATCCCCGAGATCACACCCTTCCTGCTGTTCATCATGGCCAACATCCCGCTGCCTCTGGGCACCATCACCATCCTCTGCATTGACCTGGGCACTGACATGGTGAGCCCACAGCTGCGCCCAGGGCCCTGGGGGCAGGATCCCTCACGCCCTGGCTCACCTGGCTTCTCCTGCCCAGGTCCCTGCCATCTCATTGGCATACGAAGCTGCGGAGAGTGACATCATGAAGCGACAGCCCAGGAACCCGCGCACTGACAAGCTGGTTAATGAGAGGCTCATCAGCATGGCCTATGGGCAGATTGGTGAGGATCTGGGGACCCTTCCTCGACTACAGCTGTGGGCCCAGGACCTAGCGCAGTGCCTGGTCCACTGTGGGCACCCAGCAACCTTGTGCCAGTTGAGTGGAGGACCAGTAGGACTTGGTGCTGCAGGTCTGGAAGAAGCAGCTTACGGATGGGTGGTGGTCACCACAGTGGGGACAGGCCTGGAGGGGGTGTACCCGGGGGGCACATGGGACACTGAGTAACAGAACAGGGTTGGCCCCAGACTGCTCCCCCACCTCTGTGATGGGAAGGATGAGACCAGCCTGTGAATTCTATGAGGACAGGAGTGAATGTCTTCGCATTTCTCTCTGCCTCCTCCTCAACCTGCTGCTAGAGGTGGTGTGTGCTGCGCCTTATAGAGGCTGAGCTTCCCGTCATTCGGATGTTCCAGGAAGCAGAGGCTTCCCGGTGGTGGCCAGAAGCCTGGGGAGGTCATTCCTGCAAATGGTTAAGACTCCAGCCCAAGTGTCCTCAGGGATGTCCTGGTGATCAGGTGGCCTCATCAGCTGGGAGGGGGCCACCAGGTTATTCATCTGGGGAGCCCGCTCCCCGAGGCTTCTGTCCCAGGTGACCCCTCTCAGGCACTCGCCACCAGACGGGCCTCTGAGAGCCCAGCCCCAGATGCTGTTTGGCAAGACGACTGAGGGGGCGCACCCTCCACCGGGGGGGGGGGGGTCTCGAGAGGCCCCAGAGGTGCCGAAGGCTGGCTGGCAGCCCACCTGAACCTCTCCCCGTCTCCCCTCTCTCCTCCTCGCAGGAATGATCCAAGCTCTTGGGGGCTTCTTCTCCTACTTTGTGATCCTGGCAGAAAATGGTTTCTTGCCTGGCAACCTGGTGGGCATCCGGTTGAACTGGGATGACCGCACCATCAATGACCTTGAGGACAGTTACGGGCAGCAGTGGGTGAGTGGGGCTGGCCCCACAGCATGGCAGGGGCTCCCAGCCAGCGTCCCCCAGGCAGGCTGTCCTGCTTCCTACCATGGCCCTTCTGCCCCAGGGTCCGGTGAAGACCCTTGCTGGACACACGGGGCCTCCAGAGCTGTAGGCCCAGCCTACGGGGCCTGGTGTCTGCAGGCCACACACTGTCTGCCCTGCCAGGCGAGACACCTTCATTGCCTTCTTCCCATCGCTGTCTGTCCCTTCAAAGTTCACTGGTGTCTGCCCCTCGGGAGGCCCATGGGGTCCTCAACCTCCTCCCACTCCCCTCAGTGCCAGGGATGGTCCCTGGTCCCCAACTGACGACTGAGGTCACCGTTAACCTCTCCTTCCTAGTACATCCCTGACGTTCCATGGGGCATGAGCCTAAGAGGGGAGACTTTTCTGAGGTCCTAGGGGATCCCATTGGGAGGGTCCCTGCTTTGCCCGGGTGCAGACAGGGAGCCTGGGGCTGGGCCACAGCCACACTGACTGCCGTCCTGCACGCTGGTCATGGCTCTTGCAGACGTACGAGCAGAGGAAAGTGGTGGAGTTCACGTGCCACACGGCCTTCTTTGTGAGCATCGTGGTCGTCCAGTGGGCCGACCTGATCATCTGCAAGACCCGCAGGAATTCGGTCTTCCAGCAGGGCATGAAGTGAGGGCTGTGCGCTGCTGCCACCTCTCCCGTCGTTTCCGTTTTTTCCTCTCGCTTGGTCTCTCTCCCTCTCTCTGCATCTCTGTATCTCCGGTGTGTGTGTGTGTGTGTGTGTGTGTGTGTGTGTGTGTGTGTGTGGTCCTGGGTCCCTCTCCAGATCTGCTTTACCTTTTCACGTACCTGCCTCCTGCGTGTCTGTCTCAGTTTCTGCCTTTCTGTCTTTATCTTTCATTGTGGCCATCTGCCTGCATCCCTTTTTGCCTCTGTCCGTCCGTCTGTCTGTGTCTCTGTGCTGGCCTCTGGGTCTCCCTTGCGGTTCCTCTGTCTGTGGGTGGGTTAGGGCTGCTGGTCCAGCCCTGCCTGTGCCTCCAGGAACAAGATCCTGATCTTCGGCTTGTTTGAGGAGACGGCCCTGGCTGCCTTCCTGTCCTACTGCCCTGGCATGGACGTGGCCCTTCGCATGTACCCTCTCAAGTGAGTGCCCCTCCAGCTCCCAGGACTTCCTGCCGCCTGGAGGACCCTACGGGAATCTCCCCAGGGGCTACCTCACAGGCCCCGTCTCTTGGTGTCTCTCGGAACCCCCTTCTCTGGGTCCCCATTGCAACCCCTGTTCTGATGCCACCAAGCCTCCCCCTCCACTGTGGGGTGTCCTCACAGTGGGTGCTCAGAAGAGCCCGGCCCACAGCCAGGGCCAGAGCACCCCTTCTTGTGGGCAGGAGGGGTCAAGGGAGAATCCCGCTCAGCATGGCCCCTCCTGTCCTCTGGGACTCTGCCCACTGCCCCATCTCAGCCCCACACTGACGTCTCCTGTTGTCCCATCTCCGCAGGCCCAGCTGGTGGTTCTGTGCCTTCCCCTACAGCTTCCTCATCTTCGTCTATGACGAAATTCGCAAACTCATCCTACGCAGGAACCCCGGGGGTGAGGGGCTACAGGGGCAGAAGGGCTGGGCAGAGGAGTGGCTGAGGGAACTGGCAGGCACAGCGGGGGCGGGGCGGGACGGCACCCCTGCAGCTGGCCTGATGCTAACCTCACTCTCTGTCTCCCCACCTCCCTTCTATGTCCTCGTCTCGCCCTCCCCTTTCCAACTCTTTTCTCTCCCTGCCCCTTGGGCCTCCTCTCTGTCTTTCCACGTGTGTCTCTCTCCTCCTTGGTTTCTTCCTGTGTGTGTGTGTGTCTCTTTTTCTCTGTCTTGGTGCTTCTTTCCATGCCTGTCTCTCTCTGTGTCTGTTTCTTTCCTCTCCAGGTTGGGTGGAGAAGGAAACCTACTACTGACCTCAACCCCACCACCTCACCCATCTCTTCCCTGCCCCCGAAGCCCAGGAGAGCCCCCTCCAGTCCCCCCAATTTTGTATTCTCTGGGGAGGGGCCCTCTCTCCCCTTGGCCCCACCCCCTCAAGGTATCTCCAGTCCCCTCCCTCTGTCCCCACCCCTCTGCTGGCTT
>PVJC01011507.1:0-41415 GCA_004026665.1 Murina feae | reverse complement strand
GCCATCATAGGATATCTACTGAGGGGTCCCAGACTGTGAGAAGGCACAGGCCGGGCTGAGGGACTCCCTCTACCCCGAGTGCACAAATTTTTGTGCACTGGGCTCCTAGTTACAAAATAACATTGAATGAAACATCATCATTTCAGAACCAGGTGTGTATAGTAAGCTATTGTCCTTGACTTTTAGGGGATTCTTCCAACTTAGCTTAGTCATGTTACAGTCATGGATATAAAGGGCCTTATTTCACCTTCTGATTCAAATATCCTTCATGGCATCCTCACATCATGCACTTTTATTTTGCCTAGTTTTTAAGGAACTCCTTAAGCAAATAGAGCCTACCCATCCAAATATATTTATTGATTACCCAGCAAACACAATTGAGTGTCAAGCCATGTCTTTCTGCATTCATATTTGCCATGCCCTTCTACATCCAGTGTTCTCTACCCCGTGTCTTCCTTTCTGCCCAGTGATTCTTGCCACCTTCCTATTCAGTCCATCATGGAGGAAAAAAATCTCCTCTACACTTCTAGGTTCTTCTGGCTGGCCTACTAATTAAATTGGCATGAGACAGATTAACTGAAGAAAACAAGCAAATTTTATTATGTATATACATAATGGGGTTCCAAAAGAATATGGTCCTCAAGGAAAAATCAGGCAGTTGTGGCTTATATGCCACCCTGAGCTAAGGAGAAGTGGGTAATCTTTTGAGACTTCAAAGGTGAGGAAGGCAATTCACAGGGAGATGAAAAGAGTTAATATTTAGTAAATACACGTTTGCTGGGTCAGCTAGAGGCAATGGATCACAGAGAGGACTTTGGTCACCTGGCCTAGCTGGGTTTCTTCCTGTCTACCACACCTGGTTCATATTTATTATGGTTACATATGGTGGTAGTTCTTTTTATAACAGGCCTTCTATTTTCAATTATTTTAGACAGTTTGTGGGAAGGTCAAAGATTCTTCCTGTGTCTTTTGCTTCTTAAAATATAAAATAATCCTCATGCCAGAGAGACACACTTTGGGGTGGCAAATTCTGTTTCCCAAGTCTAAATCGCCAGCCAAGTACTGAGCTCTACTTTCTTAGAAATATTACAGCACTTAATGTGCACTCATTCATTAGGTAACTACATGATCACACATTATTTCATATTTTTATATATTTCTAGAACTTTCAGCATACTGCTTGGTATATAGTTGGCTTTGAATAAAAATTTGTTCAACTACTGCTGCAAAGGGCTACTGTAACACTAGCTAGCCTGACATAATAATATTGCTCCTATCCCCAGAACTTGTCTCATAAAGGCATTATACTACAGTTTAAACTACATAAAAAAAAGCTCTCTTCAAACTTTATGAGGCTGTACATTTTCTTCTAGACATCAAGCTGTGCTAAGTTAATGTTCTTCTTTTGCAGACCTGGAGTGGTGATGTGTAGTTCATCATTGGATTTTGGTGTTTGCAAATTGCCCTAGAACTAGATATGGCCAGATTGAAGCACAGGTGCTGCTGAACCGGTGTTTGAAACAGGCACTTCTGAAAATATTCTACGTTTTTTTGCTATGAGATATACTTGTAGGGAGCCAATCCAGCTATACTACGTAATTTACCAAAAGGAAACTCCCAAGAAGGAAAGAGATCTGACATATCATGGTTTGAGTAGAGCCTCTTATATTCCTGTGCTCCTTTGAGGAAGAAGGCCATAGGGAAAAACTTATTTGAATGCATTAAATTTGGAACACAAGAAGTTCAATGGCATAAAGCCAATGGATATTCCAGGCCATTCAAGATAAAATAACTATCAAAATTTACAGAAAATGGATTAATAGTGATAGGGCCATAATGCATATAGGAGACAAAGAAATAAAATGGGATAGTGTAATAAGACCTCTAACACATTGTGCCAATGGAGAATTTGGATTTTTTTCAGCAAGGGTGTATTTACAATTCTACCCGACAGCCAGTCAAGAGCATCAGGTATGCTATGAAGTTGAACGTGTCACAGCATCATAAGCTCTCCTCTCATTCAAATCTTGCTCTTTGACAAACCTCGAAACCCAATCTGAATATTCTGCTACCTTGTCTAAAACATATTTTATGGTAGAAGAGTATGGGGACAAAATTTTCATTCATATTATACCTATAATCTTTTCCTTCTACTAGTCTGGTTAGGATCACTTTGCATCCCATTTTGCACCAGATGGCCCCAGTTCATAACTTTTTGCGAAGTATTAATTATTAATAAATAATTAATGATAAAAAGCATCACAGTTTGGGTAATACATTTATGATCATCTAAATTTGATCAAAACAGTTTAAAAGTGATCAAAAGATATTAATTATAAAATATTAAAAATATAATTCTTATAGGGCTGCAGAGAAGAAAATTTTCCAAATCCATATTATCCAAATTCTAACTTTAAGAAGCTATCATATAAATGTATGCCATGGCCCTGCACAACTCTTCACCAAAAAAAATGGAAAGCAGCTCAAAGCACATGTCTCACAGATGGAAAGGTCAGTAAGGTCACCTTTGTATATCAAAACAGCATATTTTTATAAAGTGCTGCAGAAATTTATGCCATACAACATTATATAGTATTTAGGGAATGGCATACAGATGTACCATTTTCCAGCTCATTGGTTTTAGAACTTTTCTCCCTAAATTTCAAATATATTTTACCTGTATTTTCAGCTTAACCTGGCATCTGGCTAGCCACAATTAATACAGCAGGGGGTTAGAGGAGAAACAGTACAGAAAAAAAACAAAAAATGAACTGTCAAAAATAAGCCCAAGTATTTCAATCATTGTAATAAATGTAAATGGTTTAAATTCCATTATTAAAAGTTAGAGACACCAAATGGGTAGAGTTACGTATAACTAAATGGTTACAGAAATATTTTATCTAGGAAGATATAGCAGTATAACGGACAATAGAACAGCAAAAGGCAAGAATAAATGGCAATATTACTATCAAATAATTCAATGTGAAAAGTAAAGTGGAACCAATAAAGAGGTTTTATTTTGCAAAGTTATGGTCAAATATTTCACATTTTGTGACATTATGCTAAATTGCTTCAAAATCTATGAAGCAATAATAGATAAAAATAAGGAGGTAACAAGTATTTTATAAGAACAACTGAAGATCATAGCAAAACTTTCTAGATATTTGAGTATATAAAATAATTACATGATTAAAATATTTACTTATTAAAACAAGCTTGATCTAAAATTACATATATATAATATAATGTACCCAGGAATTGTACCCAGGAATTAAGCAATAAATTAGACAGTCCTCGGGTTATGTCGGACTGATGTACATTGTTTCACGGTTACATTGCCATCTCCCATTTCTTTATTTAAAAAAAAAGTTTCATCATTTCAACATATGTACATATGTGCTTTATGTTTTTTATTATTTATTTACTATAAGTAAAGGCCAGGAATTGTTATTTTTCTTTTAAATTGTTTTACTGTTTCACTTCATTATTGCTGTGTATGTGCTCCATGTGAATGACGTAGGTGTTTTTGTAGGTGGCTTCCAACTTATGGCAAAATTGTATTATGTCACGCCATAGTAACAGATCTCTCACACAACCTGAGGACCTACTGTATATTAAAAAATAATGTATTATGACATATACAAAAATTTAAATAGAAAATCATTCAAGATACTTTATTCTTAAGAATTAAGTAAAATTATAATTCTTAAAATTAAATATACTCTCTTCTAAAATAATTTAATTGCTCATAACTTCTCCTTAAATGTCTAAATCATTTAGTTAAAATGCAACTGAAAGCAACATAACAAACTACTCAGAAATAAATAAAATAAGCATACAAAAAAAAAGCTGTGAAATGAAGTAAAAAGTATTTTTTATGAAGTGTTGCAGATTCTTGTCTTATAATATTTACTAGGTAATGCAGAAAACATGAAACCTTAAGTGCATATATTAGAAAATAAATTAATGTTAAATATAAACATTCAGTTCAAAGTTTTAGGAAAACCACTCCACAAAAATAGTAAACATGGAAGAAATTACCAGTGAAAGAAGAGAAATATAAAATCTGAAAGGCATGAAATGCAAAAAAAAAAAAAACACAGATAGGCAGTTTAATGAACTCAGACACCAAATAAGTGAACTAAACAAGTACTTTAACAAAGAGGTTGAAATTTACAAAAGAACCAAGTTGAAATTATGAAAATGAAAAACTCAATAAAGAAGATCAAGAATGAACTAGTGATCATAGGAAATAGAGCAAGACCAGATGGAAGAAAAAACTAGTGATATAGAAAATAGTAATCTAGAAATGACAAGGTAGAAAGGAGAGAGAGTTGAGCATTAAAAAAATATATATATTAACAAACTATATGAAAACTATCTGACTGAATCAGAAAGAGCAATATAAGAATAATAGGCATACCAGAAGAGAGAGGGAGAAGTGAACAGAGAGCTTATTAAAACAGACTCACCAGAGAGTTGATGAGAACTTCCCAAATCTATGGAAAGAGGTAGATTCTCAAATTCAAGAAGCAAACAGAACACCGAATTACCTCAATCCAAAGAGGCCTTCCTTAAGTCACACAAAGAATTGGATCATCCACGCATGCAATTTCCATGTTTTCAACTACATGCACTCACCCAAAAGAAATATAGACAGAGAGAAATCAAGGGTTCAGATGAGTCTGACATCATTTGTTTAATGTGTATGTCTAAGTGTCAGTGTGATTGCAGAACTGTGACTCCTCTTTAATGAAATTTTCATGGCAAAAAATTGCCATCGTGTTTTAGCATATGTATTTTCATACATCTGGGTCCTCAGCTGAAGAAAAGGAAATGTGTTTCAGTGCTGGAAAAATAAAATGGCTATGTTGACCTTATTAATATGTCTGTTAACTGTATTTTTTTTCTGGGCAATGGAAAATGGAATTATCTTGCACCAGGACCCTAACTATAAAATGCTTGACTTTACACACCACAAATATTACCACACTGTATCAGCATAATTTTTCTCTCTGCAAAATCTTCCCATTTAATTTAACATTATGTTCAAGCTACTGAGTTATGTGGTTTGAATGTATAAAACATTTGCTGCATGATCTGGAGTAAATTAGTGGTGTGGGCACTGATCAAGAATGGCGTAGGGCACCAGGAAGAATACTTAAGATGATCAAGTCACAGAGGATGATAGGCAGGCGATGCAACAGCAGTTTAACAAACTGATAACATGGAAATGAGGATCTCTTTGGGCATTCAATATTTGGGGATGGATTGTTCCCTATCATAGTTTGATAAAACTAATATATTAAGTAGGAAATTTGCACAATAGAAAATCTCAACGGAAAAGCAAGCACATGCTAAAATATGCCTACCATGATTTTCCCCTTCTGTACTCTTTCAGCTTTAATGAAACTAAACAACAGGGATTGAGTTGAGATGCAGATAATTTGTTTGGGGAAGTAATATCGACTGGTATAAACCTAGGTGGGTTTTGACCAGCATGGAAAGTATGACAAGTGGGAAGGCCAATCCAAGGGTTTACACTCAAGCTAATGACTAATGTGAGCAAGAGGGAGGCAACTTATTGGGTGCCTTCTCAAGAAATGTGAAGAATTCACTTCAAGACTATCTACCTGAGACTCAGAAAATAGGGACACATTATCAATTGCTCCTATCCGTACTGATCAAGAATTAAGTCAGGTAGGAAATGCACTGGATTAGCTGAGGCCCAAGAGAAGCAGCCAAAAAACCACCAAGCAGAAAACAGCTTGAGAGCAGATCTAACATGAGGAGTCAGCAGGCTACATCTCCGTTCAATTGATGCAACAGTAATGGATAAAGCAAAAAAGCGGGTTAGAAAGATGTGAGACTGAACATAAAAAAAATGTCTAACACTCATACTAAAGTGTACCAAAGCGTCTATATAAATCAAATCAAGATGATAAAATTTTATACACTTAAATAATGTGAAAATAATATAAGCCCTGAATAATGGCATCAGGTCCCAAGTCCAACTCCATAAAAAGGACATTTTGTAAACAGAAAATCTTATATATGAGCTTTCCAAATTAAGAACATCATGCTACAAGGTACTTCTTGTTGGTTTTGTTTTTAATATATTTTATGTATTTTCTACAGAGAGGAAGGGAGAGGAATAGAGAGTTAGAAACATTGATGAGTGAGAAACATTGATCAGCTACCTCCTGCACGCCCCCTACTGGGGATGTTCCTGCAACCAAAGTACATGCCCTTAACAAGAATCAAACCTGGGACCCTTCAGTCTGCAGGCTGATGCTCTATCCACTGAGCCAAACCAGTTAGGGCAAGGTGCTTGTTTTAATAATGTTGAGAAAAAAAAGTAACACAGTGAATAAAGAAACAACTAATGCTTACATCTGTGGTTCCCGGCCTTAGCTACACATTGGAATCACCTAGAGTCCTTTAAAAAATACAGATTATGATTTGATCGGTGTGAGGTATAGCCAAAGTGTAAGAATTTTTCCAAGTTCCTCAGATGATTCCAACATGCAAACAAAGTCGAAGGATACTTAGCAAAATACAAAGAAAAAAACAAAACTTTTAAATAACTCGGGAGGGTCTAGAATCTATTTTTAAAATTCAAGTATGTAGATCACATGCTTCTCCTGAGAATGTTTAGTCTTGCTATTGTTTTAAGATTTAAAAAGGGGTCTCCAATATGACACATCACCCTTTGAAACTGCTCAAAGTAGACTGATAGTTATTCATTTTATACTGGCAGTCGACTGCCAGGTGACCAGAGGATCGGTTTAACTTTTTGAATGTGTTCTTTGTAGATAAAGCTGTGCAATGACTGACAGAATAAATAAATTCATTGATAATAAATGAAGCAATCTGCTACTGGAAGTTTGCCCCCAAAGTATGCATTACTAAGTAAGCTTGAAGTCATTAAAATGTTGAAAGAGTAAAAGAACACTGACAAAAGAACATATGTCTACTGTGTGTTTGACTGGCATGACTTGTTAGCTTCAAGTTTCCTTTCTTCAGTAGAGAAGTAGGGCCTAAGGTCATGCCTTCCTAGTTTTCATTTTCAACTAAAATGTATCCATCAGTACTTTGACCTGGCCACCCCTTTAAGGAAGCCAGAGTCTTGCCAGCTCGTGTTTACAAAACAAAATCTGGGGCATGCCAGTTTCCTCATGTTATCACTCAAAATGTCTTGAAATCCTAAACGCAGAACCAAGAGATGACATCAAATTTTTGTTTGACAGTTACAAGGGGTTTTTTTTTTTAATAATAAAAACAATTAATATTTGCTTTTGGTAGTTTTTCAGGCAAATGGGGGAAAAGAATCAAATCCTACTTATCCTTTGAAAAATGGTGTAATCAAGGTAATGGAATTATCCTTTTAGTGTCATTACATATTAAGTCTGCTTGGATTTCCATTTTTCAAAAAACTTAAAATACACTAACATATTATTAATGTTACAACTATTCAGAACTGATCAGAATTTTGCTGAGCAATTAAGCTCACCCCTGAGAACATCTGCTATCATACACAATACTGTCAGTTTTCTTCCAAACTGGTCTCCATCTCTAAAACTGAGTTTGCTTTTTCAACTAGATTATCTGAATTTAGAAGTTTATTTTTTTAAGGAAGACCTCTAATCAACCTGCTTTGAAAAATTCTACTTAGCAGCAAGACACTTAATTATCCTGCTCACGTTTAGTTCAGTTGCTTTGCAAATAATGACATGAAACATTCCGTCTTTTAACTTGCAAGCTTTTCTTCTTCCTGATTAGATTCCACTTAAATAGCATCATGTTCCTTCAAGTTCCTCCAAGACGAAGGATTTTCTTTAATCACCTGAAACCTGCTGGTCTGCCTCTTTAGCATTCTGAGATATCTCATTCAACAAACTTAAATCAACAATACAACTACTTATTCCTAACAGGTTGAGTACATTAATTCTCATCTTTTTATCAAGCTTTTATGTTAAATCAAGTGTACAATGATATGCAAAGTGGATTTTGAAATCCAAGATGATTGCAATGCATTAAAGTGGGCTTTTCCCTCAAGTCTCTTAATATACCTTCTATAAAAAGAAATGTTAACATAATCAAATTATATCTGTACAGGAAAAGCTAAGATTCTATTAAAATAAAACATGACAACTAAAAAAAGTATTAATTAAATATTAAAATGGTTTCCTGTGAAAAGCTAAACATGCAGGTATTAAATATTATTTTCAATTTGATTATAAAATATCATTTGCATCTGTCTAGGAAAGATAAGTATCAAGAATTGTATATAGTTGCTTCCCAGGGGGGAAAAAAAAGTACTGTGTGTTGTTTTTTTTAATATAGAGAGAAACCTGAGGATGAAATGATAAAAAGTGAGGATTAGAGCTTTCAGCTAGCAGTAGGTTAAAGAAATGCAGCTCATAAAAATCACAAGGATTTCCAAAAAACAGAGGAAAGGGAACATTTAAGCTCAAGACTTAAAGAAAAAAAAAGGAATTCTTAGATGAAACAGTTGAAAAGCCTGCAAACCTGGGCCACACACCTTAAGCCTATAAAACTGTAAAGCTATAGAAAAGTAAATTATCATCCACATAGTCACACAAGCACATCTAGCTTAATTTTCAATAAGTTGACCTTCATCTGCTATAAATGTTTTGTTTTATTCAGAAAAAAATATTTGCACACCTGAAAATAAATAGAACTGCTAATATTGGTTGTAAATTTTTAGTCTTGGTTGAAGAAAGACAAATGTATTTGCAATTAGATGCACTGTTGTTGAAATTATACGCTTTAACAATTAAAAAGGTGGGATGGGGTTCTCTAAATTACTTTTTTTCTTAAAAAAAAAAAAGCAAACATTTGACTCAACAGGAGTCTTTAAGGAAGAAATAACGTTTTAGAATGGATGCATATCTTAAAGTCATTATTGAATTAACTATAACACTAAAATCTTTGCCTCCAATTTATAAAATGAAACTAACACATACACATAAAATTATCTTTTCTTTTTTAGCTCTTTTTTTTATTGTGTAAAATATTACAAAGTAGTACATGTATCTCCTTCTTTCCCCGCTTGACCTTCCCCCAGTCTCCCCTACCCCCAGTGTTTTGTGTCCATTGGTTATGCTTATATGCATGCATAAAAGTCCTTTGGTTGATCTCTTGCCCCCATCCTGCTCCCCACCCTGCCCCAGCCTTCCTGCTGTAGTTTGATAGTCTGTTTGATGCTGCTTTGCTTCTGTAACTATTTTTGTTCATTGGTTTATAATGGTCTTTATTATCCATAAATGAGTGATGTCATGTGGTATTTTTCTTTCATTGATTGGCTTATTTCACTTAGCAAAATGCTCTCCAGTTCCATCCATGCTGTTGCAAATGGTAATAATTCCTTTTTTTACAGCAACATAGTATTGCATTGTGTAGATGTACCACAGTTTTCTAGTCCATTCATCTGCTGATGGGTACTTAGGCTGCTTCCAAATCTTAGCTATGGTAAATTGTGTTGCTATGAACATAGGGGTGCATATATCTTTTCTGATTGGTGTTTCTGTTTTCTTGGGATATATTCCTTGGCATTAATTTTTTATCCTGCTACGTTGCCAAATTCATTTATTAAGTCTAATAATTTTTTATTGGAGTCTTTAGGGTTTTTTATGTACAATATGTCATCTGTGTTTAAGGAAAGTTTACTTCTTCTTTTCCAATTTAGATGCTTTTTATTTCTTCTTATCTAATCACAGTGGCTAATATTTCCAGTACTATGTTGAACAGGAATGGTGAGAGTGGGCATCCCTGTCTTGTTCCTGTTCTAAGGGGAAGTGGTTTTATTTTTGGCCATTAAGTATGATGTTGGCTGTGGGTTTGTCATATAGGGCTTTTATTATGTTGAGGTATAATCCTTCTATTCCCACCTTGCTGAGAGCTTTTATCAAAAATAGGTGTTGGATTTTGTCAAATGCTTTTTCTGCATCAATTGATATGACTATGTAGTTTTATCTCTCAATTTGTTTATGTGATGCATCATGTTTATTGATTTGTGGATATTGTACCATCCTTGCATCTCTGAGATAAATCATACTTGGTCATGGTGTATGATCTGTCTGATGTACTGCTGGATCCGATTTGCTAGGATTTTGTTGAGGATTTTTTCATCTATGTTCATGAGGGATATTAGCCTGTAATTCTCTTTCATTGTGTTGTCTTTATCTGGTTCTGGTATTAGGGTAATGATGGCTTCATAGAATGAGCTTGGAAGTATTCCTTCCTCTTAAAGTTTTTAGAATAGTCTGAGGAGGACAGGTTTTAGTTCTTCCTTTAAAGTTTGGTAAAACTCCACTGTGAAGCCATCTGGTCCCGGGCTTTTGTTTGCTGGAAGCTTTTTGATGACTGCTTCAATTTCTTCCATAGTTATTGGCCTATTGAGATTTTTAGATTCTTCCTGATTGAGTTTTGGAAGGTTGTATTTTTCTAAGAATATGTCCATTTCCTCGAGGTTGTCCAGTTTGTTGAAATAGAGTTGTTCATAGTATTCTTTAATAGTCCTTTGTATTTTTGTGGGGTCTGTTGTTATTTTTCCTCTTTCATTTCTGATTTTGTTTATTTGGGTCCTTTCTCTTTGCTTCTTGGTGAGCTTGGCTAGAGGTTCATCAATCTCGTTTATCCTTTCAAAGAACCAGCTCTTGGTTTTGATCTTTTGTATTTTTTTTTTTTGTCTATATATCATTTATTTCTGCTCTGATCTTAATTATTTCCTTCCTTCTGCTTACAGTGGGATTTTCTTATTGCTCTCTTTCTAATTCTTTGAGTTGTAGGGTTAGGTAAGTTATTATCATGGTTTCTTGTTTTTTGCAGTAGACTTGTAGAGCGATGAACTTCCCTCTCAAGACTGCTTTCACTGTGTCCCATAGGTTTTGGATTATTGTGTTTTAATTGTAATTTGTTGCCATGATGTTTTTTATTTCTTCTTTGATCTCTGTGGTAACCCAGTCATTGTTTAATAGCATGCTATTTAGTCTCCATGTGTTTGATTTTTTTGGATTGTTTTTATTGTAATTGATTTGAGTTTTATGCCATTGTGATCTGAGAATATGCTTGATATGATTTCTATCTTCTTGAATTTGAAGAGACTTTGCCTGTGACCCAATATATGGTCTATCTTTGAGAATGACCCATGTGCACTTGAGAAGAATGTATATTCTGTGGCTTTGGGGTGAAGTGTTCTGAAGATGTCAATTATTCCATCTGATCTAGTGAGTCATTTAGGATTGATGTTTCTTTACTGATTTTTTTGTTTAGAGGATTTGTCCAGTGGAGATAATGGAGTATTAAAGTCCCATAATATAATTCTATTGCTGATAATCTCTCCCTTGATATCCTCCAGAAGGTTTTTTATGTATTTGGGTGCTCCTATATTGGGTGCATGTATGTTTATGAGAGTTATTTCTTCTTATTGGATTGCTCCCTTTAGTATCATGAAGTGGCCTTCCTAATCTCTTTTTATGTCCTTCATTTTGAGATCTAATTTGTCAGATGTAAGTATTGCTATCCCTGCTTTTTTTTCATTTCCATTTGCCTGAAAAACTTTTTCCATCCCTTCATCATCAGTCTGTGTGAGTCTTTTTTTCTGAGGTGGGTTTCCTGTAGACAGCAGATATATGGGTCATGTTTTCTTATCCACTCAGTTACTCTATGTCTTTTTGATTGGGGCATTTAATCCACTTACATTTAAAGTTATTATTGATAGATACTTGTTTGTTGCCATTTTTATTCTTTACCCCTGTGTTCCTTTTTTGTTTCTTTTCTTTTCTTTTCTTTTTGTTCTTTATACAGCAGACTCTTTAACATTTCTTGCATTGCTGGTTTGGTGGTAACAAACTCCCTTAGTTCTTTTTTGTCTTTGAAGTTCCTGATTTCACCCTCAATTTTGATTGATAGCCTTGCTGGGTACAGTATTCTTGGATTCAGACCCTTCTTTTGCATGGCTTTGTATATTTCCTTCCATTCCCTTCTTGCCTGATATGTTTCTGTTTAGAAGTCTGTCGCTAGTCTGATGGGGGATCCTTTGTAGGTAATTTTCTGGCTCTCTCTGGCGGCTTTTAAGATTCTTACTTTGTCATTGGTGTGTGCCAATTTAATTATAATGTGCCTTGGTGTTGCTCTTTTGGGGTTCATTTTCTTTGGGACTTTATGTGGTTCTTGGATTTGTGTGAGTTTTTCTTCTCTATATCAGTGAAGTTTTCTGTCATTATTTCTTCAAACAAGCTTTCTATTTCTTGCTCAGTTTCCTCTCCTTCTGGCTCCCCTATTATGCTGGTGTTTCATTCTGTGTTGTCCCACAGTTCTCTCAGGCTCTTCTCCTGCTTTTTAATTTTTTTTTCTAGAAGCTTCTCTGCTTGGGTATTTTTTCCTACCTTGTCTTCTAGCTCACTGATGTGATTCTCTGCTTCTTCTAGTCTACTGTTGATGCTTTCTATTGAGTTCTTTATAGCAGTGATGTCATTTATCATTTCTTCCTGGTTCTTACACATGTTGTCGAATTTGTCTTCCATTCTTTTCATCCACCTTATAACCATGTCTCTGAATTCCTTCTCTGACATGTTGCTTGCCTCCATTTCATTTCTTTCTTTTTCTGGTGATGGCTATTTTTCTTTCATATGCGGGCTGTTTCTTTGTTTTCCCATGGTCTCTCTTCTCTGGAAGTCTGGTTATGTAGTTCTCTCTCTCCTTTCCCTGAGGAGGTGCAGGGCTCTTCGGAGTCTACATATTTGTGCTGCTTGAGGGTCCTGTGTTCCTGGGTTTGTAGCTGGTTTCTGGCTGCCATGTTTGCAGGGTCCCTGGATGTATATGCTTCTGATGACAGCCTCTCTCAAAGGATCTGTGTTGTAGGAGGCAGGAATGGCACTAGGTGTCTCAAAGTGATCTTTTTTTTCTGTAAGTACATAGTTTCCATAATAAACAGCCTTTTTCATGGGTCTGCAGGGTTTAAGCAGGAGGCATTGTGACCAGGAAAGAGGTTCAGATCATTGCCTGCCTTGGCGATCAGTCCTCATAGGCCTTAGCAGATATTCAGTGAACTAGAGGCCTGGTGCACAAAAATTTGTGCACTCGGTGGTATCCCTCAGCCCGGCCTGTGACCTCTTGCAGTCTGGGACCCCTTGGGGGATGTCCACCTGCTGGCATGCCTGGCCAGCCTAGGTGAGGTATAGAGGGCCGTTTCAGGCTGCCCATACCCCCTTCAGGGTTTGGGTCCCTACTGCAGTGCCTGTGCAGCCTGGGTGAGGGGCAGAGAGTGGTTTCAGGCTGCCCACAGCCCCTTCAGGGTTTGGGTCCCTACTGGGGTGTTTGGCTGGAAGAATGTATCTGGGATTTATTTAACTTCTATAACTGAAACTTTGTTGCCTTGGTCCCCTGCTTGAAGCATGGGTTGCCCCTGGCAACCCAAGGTCTGAGCTTGGCAGGTATCTGGGTTTTGTTTATCTTCTATAATGAAACTTTGTAGACTTGAGTAGAGCTCTGTGGCCACTGCCATCTTAGTTGAGTTAATTTTCATATTTACTCCTGACTGGTTGGTGGATGTGGCTTATGGGCATGGTTTGTGGGTGTAATGGAGTGAGGGTTAATTTGCATATTACTTTTATTAGATTAGGTGAGTTAATCTGAAGGGTGGGGTAAATAATTAGTGATACAGCTGAGGGAGGAGAGTTCAATAGGATGAGAGCAGGTAACAATCTGAATGGGTCAGCCTATAACAAAGAAAAAGACAAGTGGAAGTCCAGGTAAGAAGTGGAGCTCTGAGTCCAGTTCTAGGAACAATTCATGCAAAAATAAGATACAGAGCCTGAGTCAGTACAGAAATAATAGTCTCGGAAATATCTCATGTTCCACAGACACTGGCATCTAAGCAGTACCATTTCACATCACTTTTGGAACCCTGAAAGCATCAGACCCTTCTTAGAAGTTCAGTCTTGCTTCTACCAGTCGTCCAAGGCTAAGATAGACTTCAGGTGGATTTAACCACCAGAAACACATCTATAATAATAAAAGTATAATATGCTCATTAGACTGGAGAGGCTGGGGCTGCAAAGCCAAGACCCTTGAATGAATTTCATGCTTTGGGCCTCTAGTTTATTAATAAACTGGATAACAATCTAATTTGTCTAGTTGTCTAATATAGTTGTTAGGTGACTTTTTCCACAGTCTCTTCTTTTGTTAAGTGTGGAACACTTACTGTGATAGCAGAAAGTACAGTAATAAAAATTCTCTAGGATTATTTCATCCTGGAAAGGACAACTGAATAAAGGACCAGGATTGTGCATTTCTGAAAAAAATATTTTTCCTTGCACTAAGGTGAGGCCTAATCCAAACCTTTGTCCATAAACCCTTAACCCATAGGTCTTGTTTGTTATGAAAACAATCTGCTCAGATCCTCAGTGGTAGATGGGAATATAAGCAGAGTTGGAAAAATTAGTATAAATTTTCATTTAATGTTTGTATCTTATGTGACTGTGAGCACTGTGAGACAAAAAACATTTTTTAAACATTGCTGACACTCCACAAACTTTTGTTTAACTAATAAATATAGGAATGAACAAGAATGGATTCCCTAGCTCCAGGAAGAAGGACAATGATTAGTAATACAAGATATGCTAGATCTCGTTATACTCTAGTAATTGTTATTTATTTTAGTTCCCTTGGATGTGAAGATAGTTCATAAACTTAATTCCGTACTACAGTGATTGGTAGAACAAACTGGCAGACTCAGGGTTTCAGGTGACTTATTTCCCTAGCTTTATTTAAGCACTAGGGGCCTGGTGCATGAAATTCGTGTGTGTGTGGGGGGGGGGGGTCCCTCAGCACAACCTGTACCCTCTCCAACCTGTGAGTTTCTGTCTGTCTTTGCAGTCGTATGAGCAAACTGTCTGAGACCCCAACCCAGTTAGGTTCCGTGCTTACAGAATAGTAGAGGTCTTTTTTTTTTCTTTGCTCCATTGGTGGAGATTTCCTGGAAGTTTTAGGATATCTTCCCTTTAATTTTTCCTCAACACTCTGGCTTTACTTATGTGTCTCACCTTTGCTTTCCCTCAATCCCCACCCACAACAGTAACTTGCTCCAGGCTCAGTTCGCTCTAGTGTCTAGGAAATCCTGCAACGAGTCTGCCACCAGAACTACGATTCCCAGTATTCCTGGTGCTCCCCATGCTCTTGGTTTTTGCTTCCAGTCCAGGGGCTGCAGAAATGAAAAGGACTTCAGCCACCCCCAAAATGGACTGACAGGACCAGACACTCCAGTGGCATTCCTGGGACCCTGGCTGCTCAGCACCCTGCGCATGGATGCACTGCCCACAGGACCACCATCTTTGTCAGGTTAATTTGCATACCCATTCCTGATTGGCTGTAGGAGTTGTGAAGGAACGGTCAATTTACATATTTGTCTATTAGTATAGAAAATTGACAAATAAAATTGGAAGAGATTTAAAGTATAGAATGTGGTGATTTGATATGCTTATCCATTGTAAAGGATTCTCCCCCCCATTGAGTTCATTAACAAATCCATCACCTCATCTAACATATTCACTTTTTTGGGGGGGGGGGCAGCAAGAATATTTAAATTCCACTTTCTTAAGCAAATTTTAATTATGCAATATAGTGTTAGAAACTATAGTCACCATATTACTCATTAGATCATCAGACTTTATCCATTATCTGCCCTAGCAACCACTTTTCTACTCTCTGTTTCTATGAGTTTTAGCTTTTAAAAAAAATAGATTCCACACATAAGTGATACTATGCAGTAATTATCTTTCTCATTGTGGCTCATTTTACTTAGCATAATGCTCTCCAGTTTCATCATGTTCTCACAAATGACAGCATTTACTTCTTTTTTTAAGGCTAAATAATATTGCTGTATGTATGTATATGTGTGTGTTTATAGCATTTTATTTATATATTTGTTTTTTTTATTTTTCAATTACAGTTGATGTATAGTATTATATTAATTTTAGGTGTGCAACAAAGTGACTACACATTTATATAACTTGGAAAGTGGTCACCCTAATAAAGCTTGTACCCAACAGACACCATGCACAGTTATTACAATACTAGAGGCCCATGCACCGGTGAGGTCCCTCACCCTGGCCTGCAGGGTTTGGGACAAAATTGGCTCTCTAACATCCTCTGAGGGGTCCTGGATTGCAAGAGGGTGGTTCTCAGGTGATGTGCCTTGGACTTGGGCTCCCTCCTCTCTGGGTCCAGGGTGCAGGTGAAGCAGATTTAGGGCTGGCAGTGCCCCAGCAGCCACCTAATCCTCATGCTGTTTTCCATAGTTGTTGTGCTAGTTTACATTCTTCTCAACAGTGTAAAGGAGATGATTCCCTTTTCTCCATATTCTTGTCAGGATTTGTTATCTCTTGTCTTTTTGATTGGAGGCATTCTTATAGGTGTAAGATGATATCTCATTGTGGCTTTGATTGCCATTTCCCTGATGATTAGTTGTGTTGAGCACCTTTTCACATACCCGCTGGCTATTTGTATGCCTTCTTTGGAAAAACATCAGTTTAGCTGCTTTGAGCATTTTTTATTGGGTTTTTTGTTTGTTTGTTTTGCTATTAAGTTATATGAGTTCCTTATATATTTTGGATATTAACCCCTTATTGGTTTGCAAACATTTTTTTCCTATTCTGTAGGTTGACATTTTGTTGATGGTTTCCTTTGCTGTGTAAAAGCATTTTAGCTTGATGTAGTTCCACTTATTATATTGGTGTCAACTCCAAAAATATTATTTCTAAGACCAATGTTAAGGAACTTACCCCCTCTGCTTTCTTGAGTTTTATAGTTTCAGGTATTATTTTTAAGTCTTTAATCCATATTGAGTTAACTTTTGTGTATGAAGATAGAGACCCTCTCTCCTCCCCTCTCCTTCCTTCTGTACCCCTTCCCTCTCTTCCCCTTCATTGCTCTCCCCTCCTCTTTCTTTTTTCCTCCCTTCCTCTCCCCTCTTTTTTCCCCTCCCCTCCTCTCTTCTTTCCTTTTCTTTTACTCTTTTCTTTGTTTCCATGTTGCTATCCTCTGGTAGCCTCGTGACTTTTAATAATATTCTGACAGTAGTAAGAGCAGTAGCCAGAATGTGTGCAGATTTTCTATTTTTATAGTGCTTTCAGTATTTCTATTTTAGTGATTTGTTCACTTAAGAAATATTTAGTAGTAAGTGTTGATTACTTGGCAGACATAGCTTCAGGAACTTGGCATACTACAATGAGTAAGACAGATAAAAATCCGCCCCCATGATATTCACATTCTGGTAAACAAACAATATAAAGTAATAATAATTCCATGGACTCAAAATCTATCCATATAATCTTTTATATGAGGAAATTGAGATCTAGAGGCATTATGTGACATGGCCCAAAAACTCAAAAACAGAGCCAGAATTCAAATCTGATTTTATGATACCAAATCCTGATGTTATTTCTCCTGGTCATACCACCTCCATATCTTATACTAAACACTATGCAAAAAACAAAAAACAAAAAAAAACAAAAAACTTACCACCACAAAAACAAACAAAAAGCACACACACACACAACAAAATGGCTATTCCACCATGCCAAAGACTGCTGTTTATATTTATATTGATCTCTAATTTTACATAAGACCATCATGTTCTAAAATAGATTTGTGTAAACATAACTGATTAAAAACTGATTCCAATTTGCATTAAATTCATGCTTACATATATCTTTAAACTTTTTAAAAAGGATTATTAAAGGGGTGTGTGCCTCCTACACACCTCTTATCAGGAATTGAGCCCCTGACCCAGGCATGTGCCCTGACTGGGAGTTGAACTGGTGACCTTTTGGTACAGGGGACAAGGTCCAACCAATTTAGCCACAGCAGCCAGGGCTCTTTAAAGTTTTAATTAGAATACAATAAAAAATAATTTTCATTAACTGAACACACCCTTATAAGTAGCATAAAAATAAAAATAAAACATTATCACTCCCCCGCCAAACTCTCTCATGCCCCTTTCAGTTACCATACAACTTCCATGGATAACAGCTATTCTGAGTTCTAATAACAAATATTTGTTTTATCTATTTTAGTGCTTTGAATAAAAGAAATTGTACACAGTATATACTCTTTTGCATTTGACTTCTTTTTCTTAATATTGTCTGTGAGATCTATCTATATGTTTGTGTGTAGTAAAGATAATTCATTCTCATTATTTATTTTATTTACTGTTGATTGATATTAAAGTGGTTTCCATTTAGGGATAATATGGATAGTGCTGCTATAAAGATTCTTATGGAGTCTCTTGGTGACTATCTCACATGTTTTTCTTAAGAATATACCTAGGGCAGCACTGATGAATTACAAGGTAGATATATGCTTAACTTTAGCAGATATTGTCAGTTTTCCAAAGTGATAATAATAATTTACTCTCTTCCAAGTAGTAGTTTAGAATCCCAACTACTCCAGGTTGAAAATATTTAGATTAGATTCTGAAATGCCTTCTAAAATGGGTACCACCAATTCATCTCTAAAATAACCTCACATTATTTTACTTGTTTTCCCAAAAATTCAGACATGACTGGCCTATATTTTAAAAACAGAAATAATACAGAAAATAAATATAGTTAGTTCTCCCCATTATTAAACTCTTTTATAAAGCATTTCCATGTACCAACAGGAACTACAGAATGCAAGAGGCAAAGAAATTTCAGGAAGTCTGGGGTCCCATACTATCTATGACAAAATGTATTAATGAAATACTTATTAATTGAACATAACTAATCATTTAACTATAAGATAACAGTCTTTTTCTTTTTTTTCATTCCCCATACCTTTCACATTCCTGAAATAATAAAATAATATTCTTCTAGAATTAACAGCAACTGCTTAATGCATACAGACAAGGTGGTAGGCAAGCAAAGTTTCTAGAAAACTGAATAATTTGTTTTTTCCTTAATTGGAGAAAGAACCATGATTGCAACTTACAAGGACTGAATGAACTGCATTACAATAAGCTAAAACCATTTTTCTGCTTCTTTATTTTATTTTATTTTTCTGCATTTTGAGTTTAACAGAATGCTGATCAAAGAACTGTAAGCAGTCTAACACTTACCTATTTTCTAATTCTGATGAGTGAAACATCAAAATGCATGAGGCCCTGTGCCATTTGTAAAAAGAATCTTTTTTTCTCCTAAGCCTACAAGTAGAACCCATGGAATGACAGGGACCAAATGATATTTCAGAAACGAAGTACATAACAGGTACTCAATAAACCTAGAGATTGGCAAAATGATTACTGTTTTATTAAAGGTGATGTAAATATAAAAGGAAACTCAGTTTCTCCAGGTTATAATAACTTGCTTAAAATAACTTAAATCATCTGGGCCTTATGACTCTCCTAATACTCATTGGTTAAACAGTACATTTACAGATGCTGTGAAGTTACTGGTAAGAAGAAAATGAGGCACACCTCCCATCTCCATGACCTTAATATTTCTTAGAGACTTGGTAATACCAATGCTAGATAACTAGCCTACCCATGAAGTGGAAAAACTAAGCCACATATATCTGTTTAGCCAGTATATTCTTTTCCTACAGGCCCTAGTTTTTCAATATACACTGAAACCAGCTATTTCCTAATCTGGGGGTTTCTAATGTGCTTATGAAAAATGTATATATCTCTCCTCAAACTTAACAATTCAAAATCCTCAGGGTCAGATAAAGAAATTTGCATTTTTAAATCCTCACCAAAGGATATGCTATTACTGATTATGATGCATCCATCTTATATAAAAGCTTTGAAATTTTAACCCTGCTATTTCTGGCTTCTGTAAATATTTGCTGGCTTAAATAATAAGGAAAATAAGACTACTCCCATTTCAGAGAGGCTATTAAACCTTCTCTAGATGAAGTTATCAGTGCTGGCGACAGGCCAAGCCTTTGGTTGAGGTCTCAAAGCCCTAGTACATAGGGCCCTTTAAGAACTTGTAAAGGGAACCGGAAAAAACCATATTTGGGAGATAAAGAAGGTAAAATCATACAAATACAGGAAACTTGCTATGTAATTGGACCCAGAATTTGAGAAACATTTTCCTCTGGGTCCGCGCGTAATAAATGTAACTCCATCTCTCTAAGCATTGCTTGGTTCTTTTCTGTTTTTTCTGTAACATTATTGGTTCCCTGACTGGGAAAAACCAACCTATACGTGGCCTTTTGGCCTCTGGTGTAGACTGGGTTTGAGGACCGGGGGAGCTGGATAGGCCTCCGGGAGGCGCTGCGCTGCTGATTTAGCAGAATTGAACCGGGGGACCCTGGGCACTCTTGGACCTCAGCCCAGGACCTGGCCAGTAACTGGAGAGAGTGGACAGACACTTCTGGACCTGTCGACAGAATCAGTAAAGTAGGGGCCCGGTCAGTTCAGCCCACTCCAAGTGAGTGGAAGGGGAAACTGATCACCTCCCTGGAAGCCATACGGCTTCCTCAGGCAAATCAGGAATTGGGTGGTTTGTTAGTTAAATTCTGAGTGAGTATCCAGTGAGAGCAGGCTCCTCAGGTCAGGAATTAGGAGTGTGGTAAAATGTATTTTAAACTCTGGGTAAATATCTGGTAGAAGTCAAAACTTGGGCTGTCTAGTACATAAATGTGGGACTTCAGAGGTGAGTAGATTTGGATTCGATTAAGGAATTAAGAGTTCATTCTGCTGTTTGCTTGTGTGTGGGACTGGCCAATTTACTACCAAGAAGGGGGACTAGACACAGTCTTAACTCTTCCGGTAGGTTCTCACCAAGATGTTAGTCGAGAATTCTGTTCTGGGGTGTGGGTGCCAGGAGTACCCCCATACCCATCTGGGGAGTTGGGCATTGTTTCGTTTACCTACTCGGCTCCAGTTAGGCTAGTCTACTAAGAGAGTATGAGTATGGGTGTTTGTCTGTCTTTGCATAATTATCTGCTCATTAACTGGTCTGTATAAAGCAAAAGCTACTTTGTGCCTTCTGGCTGTACAAATGTGAGTGTTTTGTTATCTCTTTCTAATGTCTGTTTAGAGGTGGGATGGATGCCCTGTGGCGAAGCGCAAAAGGTCTCTTGCAGCTGTGAGAATTGTTTTTTCTCAGAGTCTTTTGCCTCCGTCAGAGAGGAGGTCTATCTATTTTATTAATAGGAATGTCTGTCTATGTTTGTATAAATAAAGATTTCAGTTTTACTCTAATTTGTAAATTCACTGTATTAAATTAGAATTTTGAAGTTCTAAGGCTAAAATAAAGGCTGGCTAGGTTCCAAGATAGCTTAGTTCTGAGATTACTTGTAAGGAAAAGCAAAAGAAAAGTCTTTCAAGATAACTATTTGCCTAGAAAATTAACAAAGTAGTAAATTTCAACAAAGAACTTGTTATTTATGGTTTTCTTATCTCTTTCGGTAGTCAGAGACTTCCAAGGGCAGGGCTTACAGCTTCGCTGGGCGGAGAAATACATACAGGCCTTATCCCTACCTGTAAATGTTATTAACTGTCTATAGACCCCGTTAACCCTGGTTTGTGTCTCGTACAGCCTGTTGTCTTTGTTTGATTTGCCGTTTTCAGTTATTTATTAGGATCCTCATAGAGGACATAACCTGGTCTCTCCCTTCCTCCATCATCCTGTTATAACAGCATCTGTAACTGGATTAAAGATCTTTTCTTTCAGGAGGCCCTCCAGGCTTTCAGTCTGCAAAAAGTCTCCCTGTGCCTAGCCAACTGAAAGTCATTTTCTCCACAGGTCGGACCCCAGCCTCTGGGAGAGAGGCCTACTACAGTGGTAGTCTGTGGTTTTCTCTGAAACTCCCACTGTTTAAAGGGAGAACAGCTAAGGACAGAGTATATAGTTAATGCAGAATTAGGGGGTAGTCAGCAGTTAATTATGAAGCAGAAAGAGATAGGTTTTTGTTGATTTTACTGGCTGCAGGCTGCTACAGGTGTAGGAGTCTAGTCTATAGCTAGTCACAGGTGTCTTATTGAAAATAAAAAAATTCAAGGTTGTGAGTTTTCTACAGGCACAATTAATCTTTCTCTGCCCTGGTTTATTCTTTTTAACCGTTCCAATGCTAAATTAGACTAATACAATATACTTAAAATTACATAAGGAAAAATATAGCAGTTTGTACTAGACAAGTTTGAATTTGCCTGTTCTTAGTTTTATCATAGAAGGTCTAGGTATATTTTCTTAAAAGTAAAGTACATTTAAAATACATTCATAAATGTTAATCTGAAAATGCTGACTATTCACTTTTAGTAATCATTAAAGGATTAAGGTTTCTAAAATAAAGAATTCTAAAAAAAAAAAAACTAAACACCGAGGAGCCAAGCGGAGGAGAAATAGAGCTGAAGTCCGCAGCCACCCTGGTGATTTAGAACTGGTTACTAGGCAGACTCAACCCCTAAGAGCTAGGTGAAAGAAGGGAGGTAGGGGGGGCTGAATATTCAAGCTGCCTACAGTGGCCCTATGAGAAGCCACCACAGTGAGAAAAGTGGGGAACAACAAAAATATACTTGACATTAGAGCTGCTCCACTGCCGCCCAATGAGTAATGAGTATTTTACAATAAGCAATACAAGACTTAGGCCTTTGGCTTACTGGCTACAGAAGTTAAAACAGAAACCAGTGACTGCTACCAGCTTTCCTGCAGCCCCAGGAATAGAGCAGTGAGCCTGGAATCTATAAAAGCTGCAGATAGAGCTAGCAAAAGCTCCCTGTTTACAAATGTACTGAAAGGGTTCAGTACCTGTTACTGCTGAAATAGGAGGGGCTAATATTCCCCTATCCAGTCCACTCCTTTAGGAGAGGCCTGATCGCTACTCTGCCCAGGAGACTGTACATACAGGACTGTTTCTAACTACAACTCTGGCTGTTTTAGACTAGCAGTTTATGGCAGGACCCTGTAACTACTAAACAGGGTTAACAAAAGGACAAAGGAAAGGTGCTTTCCCTGGACCCAGAAGAGAGCCTGCAGGAGTTTGAAATTCTCCAAGAGAGGAAGAGTCTGATAGAGAGACTAGCCAAGACCCTATTGGGTTAAAAGAACCAGAGGCTGCAAATTAAACTTATAAACTGCAGTTTGCTAGGCAAAGGTCCAAATCCAGTTGCATAGGGGTTAAGTCACCTGTATACAGCGAAACAACTTTCTCCTGTGACAGAATACTTCTTAGAAAAATTAGACAGACTATGTTTGTGGCTAGAAAAAAGAACTGGCCACAGTACACAGCCCTGACAATGGCTTACAGAAAACTGTATAATAGACTTAGATAATGCCTGTGTCTTCATTGGGCATGGCTCCAGAGAGACCAGGACAATTTTGCCTTGTGTGGGAAGGTCAAGAATAGACTTTAGTCACCTCCCTAAGATGTTTGTATAGCCTTACCATGTGTCATGTTTAGTAGCAGAAGATTTAGCTATCAGAAGCAGCCACAGTGCCAATTTTATACTTAATTATATAAATATAGTAATCTTTAATTCTCTTACAGATTTAAATACAGTTGTCAGGGGGGCAGGTGCCCAACTGGGCAAAGAATACCCATCAGGTTTTGGTCTCTATTGAGAGACAGTTGGCAGCCTGTTGTACTGTCTTGCAGGCCCATGTAACCATATCCATATCAGGGGTAGCACAAACCTCAACTTTAGGAAAGTGGAGAGATCTCTTTAGAACAGAGGGAAGTAGTGAAGTGGTGAATACTAACCCTCTATTACAGGAATTACAGACCTTGTGAGGTACTGTGACATGTGAGACCCTTTAAAGAAATAAAGCTCCCCTAGTCCATTCCGAGAGGACAAGCCAAAGAAGGGAAGCCCTACTACAGGGACAGCTGTGCCTATCTGTTATCATTCTGAAGAGTCCATAAAAAAGAACTTACAAGGAAAATCAGAAGATCTTAAAACAGGTCAGTATATTTTTCTCCTTATATAATTCCTCCAAAGTTTAGCAATACTTAATAAATTGTGACAGTACATTTCTTTACATAGATTCAATAAGACTAGTTTCAAATAGTAGTTTTATTAACTGGAAACTTTGACTAGAGTATCATATTTTAAAGAGACCTGTCTAAACTCTGAAGACCTGAAGCCAATAAGAATGCCACAGGAAAAGCCTAGTATCCTGCTTGAGAGCTCTGAAAATGGCTGGTGCTGGAGCATCAGGCCCATTCCCTACCATCACTGGTAGTTAGTCAGAGTAGAAGGAGAGCAATAAGGGCACCTTTGCATCCCTTCGGAACCCCTCATGCACTCTAGACCACAATGAATAGGAGGGATACTAAGATGGGCCTTAAAGCCTAGGGCGTGATCCCAGATAGAGTTACTACAGGTGAGAGAGTCACCTAACTCAGCAGGTATTACAGGCAGGCCTGATGGCAGCTGGATGGCTTGGCTTCCTAGCCCTCTGGGGAACATTAAGATTCAATCATGAGATTCTGGCAAAGGTAGTCAGTTACCATTCTTATTGTGTTTATACAAACAATCAGGCCAAATTAAATACAATAGAAAAATTGGTCTTAACTTGGCTCTTTTAATAAACATAAAGGTAATTTTTAAGGAGAAAAATTCTATACAGGTTATTAAAGTTAAAATATTTCTTTCCCTTCCACCGGACAATTCGTTACAGTTTATCTCTGCCAAGTCACAAGCCCACCTCCTTCTGTGCCCAGGCCTTATTGTCTCTCTGACAGACAGCAAGGATCTTTTAGTTCTGAGAGAAACTTCTATCCCTCCTCAGCATGAAGCAGCTACTGAAGACTCCATCACCCATTTTCCCTGAAAGAATTCAGAGCCAGAATCCTTGAGATAATATAATAGGCAGTTAGACAGAAATAAGCAGAGCAAGGACGATGGGCCAACTGGCACTACACCTGTACATATGTGAGGCAAGGGGCAACTAGGCTGCAGACGAAGCAGCCTAGAAGGCTGCCCTGAAAACCAGTGGGGCCTCTACAGATTCTGTTTGTTAAAGGCTGAAATCCATAACTAATTTTACTCAAGTTCTTGCAGGCTTTGCAGTCCACTCAGAAAGCAGTCCAGGAACACGTCTGAGATACTCTGTACTCCGCCTAAACCAACTTCTAATCCGGTCTGTCTCTTCCAACCTGGTGACTCTGTTCAGATAAAGAAATTTGTCACCCAAGGACTAACTCCTATCTGGAAGGAACCACCCCCACTGCAGTCAAGGTCGACGGGATCCCAACGTATCTTCATCACTCCCGGCTTAATTCAACCAGGCAAAATAGAGAGTCCAGGACTTTTTAAATCCTCTAGAGATTATTCCTGGCTCTCATTCTGGGCCCTTATCTTGTAAACAGGCCCACTGACTGTATTTGGCAGAGAGTTAATTCTATTAAGCTTACAGTCCTCGGGGGTCAATATAATTCTTTCCCCAGCAATAACCCAAAAGAGTCAATGATTTGACTCATGTACTTAAAACCAGTGGGGAATGATGCATCCATCTTATATAAAAACTTTGAAATTTTAACCCTGCTATTTCTGGCTTCTGTAAATGCTTGCTGGCTTAAATAATAAGGAAAATAAGACTACTCCCATTTCAGAGAGGCCATTAAACCTTCTCCAGATGAAGTTATCAGTGCTGGCGACAGGCCAAGCCTTTGGTTGAGGTCTCAAAGCCCTAGCACATAGGGCCCTTTAAGAACTTGCAAAGGGAACTGGAAAAAACCATATTTGGGAGACAAAGAAGGTAAAATCATATAAATACAGGAAACTTGCTGTGTAATTGGACCCAGAATTTGAGAAACATTTTCCTCTGGGCCCGCGCGTAATAAATGTAACTCCATCTCTCTAAGCGTTGCTTGGTTCTTCTCTGGTTTTTCTATAACAATTATGAGAGAGAGAGAGAGAGAGAGAGAGAGAGAGAGAGAGAGAGAGTAAAAAACATCAATGTGAGAGTGAAACATGGATCAGTTGCCTCCTGCATGTGCCCCAACAGGGGATCAAATCAAAACCTAGGTATTTACCCTGCAACTGAATCACTCAGCCAGGGCAAGAAATTTGCATTTTTAACAGGTACATAAAAGCTTGAGAATCACTGCTCAAAATTGAATTGGAGATAAGTGGGAGGACAGAGGAGAAACAGAAATAATTCGAGTTATGTCATTTTTTGCTCTAATTTTAAAAAAAGAATCACATAATTTCATTTCCCATTTTTTGACTAATCATTAGATTAATCAAGTTGTGACTCAAAAATAAAGATACCACCTTTAAGGTTAGATCCTCTAGATAAATGGCTGGGGCCTGAGGTGCGTGTGGATAGAGGTGAGCTGCAGCTAAGCAAAAATGAGCTAAAGAGACAGCAAAAAGCTGGGAAAAAAGTAGCAGAGGAGGAGGTCCAACAGTAAAGCTCAATGAGAAACGAGCCAATGCTGCTGCCACCAACCACATCACTGACAATGATGTGGTTGCCAGTGAGGAAAACTTGGACCCAAACCAACACTGCAAGATCAGCAGACAAGCAGTCGATTATCAACTAAAATCCAATGGGGAGGACCCGTAACCACACAGTTCCATAAAGATGTTTCCCTCACTCACTTCATCAAAGAATATAGTCACCTGCAGCCTGGGGACCATCTGAGTGACATCACCTTAAAGGTGGCAGTTTGAACCCATGCCAAAAGAGCTTGTGGGGGAAAACTCAACTTCTAGGACCGTGGAGGAGATGGGGTCCAGTTCCAAGTCATGGCTAATTACAGGAACCGTAAATCAGAAGAACAATTTATTCATATCAATAACAAACTGTCAGAGAGGCATAATTGGAGTTCCGGGAAATCCTGGGAAAATCAAAAAGGGTGGGCTGAGCATCATTCCCTATGCGATCACACTGCTGTCTCCTTGCCTTCATATGTTACCTCATCTCCACTTTGGCCTCAAAGAGAAGGAAGTACCATATGTCAGTCAGGGATACCTGAACTTGACCCTAAATGACTTTGTAAGGCAGAAATTTATCCTCTGCTCTAAGATCATCACATATATAAGAAGTGTCTTGGCCCTAACCGGTTTGGCTCAGTGGACAGAGTGTCGGCCTGCGGACTCAAGGGTCCCAGGTTCAATTCCGGTCAAAGGCATGCACCTTGGTTGCGGGCACATACCCAGTAGGGAGTGTGTAGGAGACAACTGATCAATGTTTCTCTCTCATTGATGTTTCTAACTCTATCCCTCTCCCTTCCTCTCTGTAAAAAAAATCAATAAAATATATTTTTTTAAAAAGAAGTGTCTTGGCCCTCACTGGCTAGCTCAGTTGGTTAGAGGTTCCTCCCCATACACAAAGGTTGTAGGTTCTAACCCTATTTCAGGCACATATAAGAATCTACTAATGAATGCATAAATAAGATGAACAACAAATCAATATTTTTTTCTCTCTCTCACTTGCTTGCTCTCTATAATAAATCAATCAATTTTTAAAAATGTAAATTTCTTGGATGAGTTGGAATTCCTAGAGATTGAAGCTCTCATGATGAAAATCGTCTCAGAGGGTGCTGTGTGCAAGCCTTTCATCACCTACCATAATGAGCTGGACCTGAATGTATATTTGCGAATTGCTTCAGAACTCTACCATTTGCTCCAGAACTCTACCATAAGATGCTGGTGGTTGATGACACTGATCAGGTTTATGAAATTGAATGCCAGTTCTGGAATGAAGGATTTAAAATGACTCCCAATCCTGAGTTCAGCATCTGTGATCTCTACTCGGCCTATGAGAGTATCACAATCTTGTTGAAATCATGGAGAAGATGATTTCCAGGATGGTGAAGCAAATTACAAGACTGACCTTGCCCCATCCTTCTGAAGAATCAGCATGTAGAAGAGCTTGAGAAAGTCCTAGGAGTGAAGCTGCAGGAAACTAACCTCTCTGAAACTGAAGAAACTCACAAAATGCTTGATATACATATGAAAAAAGCTGTTGAATGCCCTCTATCTTGGACCACAGGCAGGCTCTTTGATAAGCTTGTGGGGAGTTCCTGGAAATGGCATGCACCGATCCTGCATTCATCTGTGCTCACCCACAGATAATGAGCCCTAGGCACCACTCTGAATACAGTCTGACTGAACATTTTAGCTTTTTGTCACAAAGAAGGAAATAAGCAATGACTCCATGAGCTCAGCGGCAGCTTTTTGAAGAACATGTTTATAGATGAAAACTTCTGCAGTTCCCTGGAATATGAGCTGCCCACCACAGACAGCTGGGGCATGAGCATCGACCAAATCACCATGGTTTTTAAAGACTCCAATAATGTCAAGGAAGTACTTTTGTTTACTGTCATGAAATTTGAAGACAGGAAGGAAAATGCAGGAATTGCTGATATATTGTCTAGAAAACAAAAATTGCAAGTCACATAACTCAAGCATCTTTGCACTTTTGCAAAAGATCAAGGACTCCTTGGGAATTCTTGTACATTGATATCCATTTGACTATTGCAGTTCAGTTACCAGGAGAGATAAAATAAATTAGGAATTCATTTTATAGTCCTTGTTACCAAATAAAACATTTCTTTCTCTGTCTCTCTCATTTGCTTGCTCTCTATAATCAATCAATCAATTTTTAAAAATGTAAATTTCTTGGATGAGTTGGAATTCCTAGAGATTGAAGCTCTCATGATGAACATCGTCTCAGAGGGTGCTGCTGTATCCAAGCCTTTCATCACCTACCATAATGAGCTGGACCTGAATGTATATATGTGAATTGCTCCAGAACTCTACCAATAAAATAAGCTAAAAAATAGGATACCTGGCCCCATCTTAAGTACACTAAATTAGAATCTCCTAAAAAAGGACCTAGAGCCCTGGCCAGGTGGTTCAGTCGGTTAGCATAACACATCCTCCTGATTCACGAAGGTTGCTGATTCGATTCCCAGAGCACATATAAGAAGCAACCAGTGGCCCTAGCTGGTTTGGTTCAGTAGATAGAGCATCAACTTGCAGACTGAAGAGTCCCAGGTTCGATTCCAGTCAAGGGCACATTCCTGGGTTGTGGGCTCAATCTCCAGTGGGGGACATGCAGGAGGCAGCCGATCAATGATTCGCTCTGATCATTGATGTTTCTATCTCTCTCTCCTTCTCCCTTCCTCTCTGAAATCAATATATATATATAACAGAACTAACCAGTGAATGCATAAATGGAACAACAAAACTATAGTTTTCTATCTACCTACCTACCTATCTATCTCTATCTCTATCTCTCTTTCTGTGTCACTCTCTCTTCTTTCTTCTCTCTAAAAATCAATTTTAAAAAAGAACCTAGAGTCAATATAGTTGACAAGCTTCCACAATTCTAGAGACCAGGAAAGTTTGAAACAATGTGGGAACTGCCAAACATTCTGTTCAAACAATTAGCCTTGATCGCTTAGAGAGTACAAACTTTGACTCTCCAATAGTCATAGAGTTTAATAATATATTTCTTTCTTAAATTCTTTTTATGGTTGAAATAAACAAAACAAACACTTTTAGGCTTCCAATAGTCTTCATTTCTATAGCTGGCTTTTTTCTTCATTCTTTCTTTTTAATCTTTCTTACTGGAGTAAATATATAAGTAAAAATCACACAGTGAACATACTAAAGTAACCAGAACACAGATCAAGAAACTGAGTACCACCAGGATTCCAAAAGTCCCCTTTGTGCACCCTGTAATTCTAATCACCACCCTAACTTGTAATACCATAGATTATTGTTACTTGTTTTTGAAGTTTATTGAATAATAGAATTTGAAGAAAATTAAATAATAGTAGATAAACTCGTTGATGTCCAGTTTTTTTTAATTCAATACTGATCTCATGAAATTCATCCATGTCATTGCATGTACTTATAGTTGACTCATCCTTTTTGCTATATTATTCTTTTGTAACAATGTGTCACGATTAATTCACCCATACTCCTATAGATTATTTCCACTTTGGAATTAATAACAATATTGCTCTTATAAACATTCTTGTGCATGTCTTTGAAGAACATATAAATTCATTTCTCTTAGGTGTGCACTTAGGCATAAAATTGCTGAATCAGAAGGTAAGCGCCTATTTAGCTGTTGTTTTGCTGCCAGTTTTCCAAAATGGTGGCACTTCCCCCAGAAGAAAAGAACCTCAATAGCACCAATGGTTGGTATTGCCTGCCTTTTTCATTGCAATCATTTTCTATGGGCTGATTTCTGAACTCTTTTCCTTAATGGCATGTATGGTCTCAATTTCTTTGTAGCTTTTACCCTTCACAGTTTATAACATTCACAGTCTATGATATTTGACTTAGCCTCTAATGTCTAAGCTATTGAATAGATTTAGCCATATAAGAGAGAGTCAGCTCACCCTAAAATAAATTTACCTAACTCCATTTTACTTTTACTTTATAAGCAGGGACAGACATAATCATTTTCAGTTAATTTCAGACTTCCTAAATATTGGAAGAAGAAAAAATATGGAGGACCTAAATTTTGGTAGATTGCTAAACCAAGTCTAGTAGATAACTTCTTTTTAAAAGTGTGCAGTTTCACTAACCTGGGCTGGGGACAAGATTGTGTAGACATGGAAAGATATAAATTCTGACCTCCCCCCCCTTTCATTTCCACATTGTTCTTCCTGGTAGTAGTATCCAGCCAACAAAAATTAATTTTCAGTAATGGCTCAATATCTATACTACTAACCAATGTATTTGTGAAAGCAACATAATGTGAAATTAAAGTCTTTATAGTTTTCTTTTTTTAAGAGAAGAAATGTAATTAACTCATGGAAGATGAGCTAACAACATTATTCAAGACTCTGGTATTATTTTTCATTTTCTCTGTATGCTATCTTGTGACTGAAAATGTGGCATAAATTTAGCCAGAAATCTAACTCTTAAAAAGCATTGTATCAGGAATACCAGTCCATTAATGAGACACCTCACAGACACTGAGATACAAAAAGGATAGGAAAAAAAGATGGCAAGTTTGAAGGGAACCCCGCCTGAGTGAGAATTTTTATTTTATTTTATTTTTCTTTCTTTCCTTTTTTTTTCTTTTGGTGTTGTTGAAACAAAAAAGGGTATCAGATTTACATGCTGCCAGAATATCACTTCTTGGCACTTCAAAGAAAAATTGGGCTTCAGAGATAAATTGGGCTGTATTCCCCTGAAGTTTAGTAACCTTAAAGCAGAGTTATAGCAATTTGCAGGGAGGGGGTTAATTTCAGACTGAGGAAAGATACAGCTAATCTACTCCCTCAGGCAGAAGTCCAAATGGTACTTAGGAGATTTAAGGGGGGAAAGTATTTCATATAGAAAAAATGTTTGTTACTTCTCTATAAAGCCTAAATATTCCATACATAATCTTTCCTCTCCTCCTTCCCCTCACAAAGAACTAAACCAAGGTTATTATTTAAACATAAATTAAATTAGGCAGGGAGAAAGTTTGCTATCGTTTATATAACACAAAACCATGTAACTTCTTTCTAATTATAAGGATTTCATGTTTGAACAAACACCTCTCTTCTAAGCTGCTGAACATATTTGGAGGTAAATTAAACTATTTGAGTGCATTAAGCAATTACAACAAATTAGACAACAGCCTCACTTGCTCCCTAAACCACAAAGTCTTCATGAGTGCTTTGCAGTGACCCACAAATGGAACAATAAGAAAGATGTTAAAAGGTGCTGTCAAAGGAACTGAATGCTAAATGATGCAAGCTTTTGTTCAAGTCCATCCAAATATAGGCGACAAATTGCCACGTCATGGACTGGGGACCCTTTCTTGTAAAGACCTGGGTGATAATGAGATCCTTTGCCCTCCCGCAGGGTCAGGTCATATCAAATACAAATGAGCAAACTCTAGCCTGCAAATGCAGGGTGGGGCAAAAGTAGGCTTAAGTTTTAAGTATGCAAAAACACAGTCTACCCTTGTATTAATATCTATTAATTCTTGTATTATTTTCTGTACAAACAACTGTAAGCCTACTTTTGCCTCACCCTGTATTTATTTAAATAATCATCTATTTATTTATAAAATGAATCAAAATACCCTTATTCTACTATTTTATTTTATCCAGGAGAAAGGTAATATAAATCATACAAAACTAACTCAAAAAAAGCTTACTACTCCACCAACTAACTTCAAGTTCTTAATAAAATGTCACCTCTCTCTCTCTCCCCAATACATCTCTAATATATGTTGTGCTCTACAAAAGTATCTCCTAAACTTCAGGATTTGGCACTATTAAATACATGCTCCAATACTCCAGAAGCCCAAGGTGGGAGTAATAAGAAATAATGCTCTGTCGCTATTCAATTATAAAATGTATAATCTTTCTCTCCTTCTATATGCAATTCATAATGCAAAAGGAGTGTCTACTATAGAGAGCTTGCAAAATAGAATTAGGAGTAATTCTAATTACTTATATTTGTAATATAATATCTCAGTTGAATTATTTCGTTTCCTATCCAAATGCCTGGCACAATCTGAATGCAAATGTGACTTTTTGAATCTTAACATTGTTGTTTCTGTTGCCAACTCTCTATATAAACAGGCTTTCAAACACTGTCAGTCAGCTGACAATGTGTTTTATAGGCAGAGATAAAATCAAAATAATTAACCAGAATAGCACAGGCAGTGACTAACCAGGATACACACCCAGCCAATCAGAGTGGTCATCATCATCAATAACAAGCATGGCCAGACAAGCACCTTTTGGCTGAAGAGCAGCCCCAATAAAACATGTTCTTCGAACGTCACTGATATTTGTTGATCTTCCATGTGCTATAGCAGGACCCATGAACATATGCACTCCCACAGCCATCTGTAACTTGCTTTTCTTCTTTTATCATTATTCTACATAGTATCATTGATATTTAGGTATCCTCAGCATGCCACTAGATACACATCTAGTTCATTCTTCTTAGTAATAATAATCTCAAATCATAGACATATCTTTCCTCTATTGGTAGATCATTTCTCTATTTACACATATTTAGGCTAACTTTCACTTAATCTAGTAAATATAATTGCAGTATACACATGGTATACACATATATCCTTGTGTACTATTTTGTTTTTAACTCTGAAAATTAAGATGGTAAGTCAGAAGATATATGTTTATCTTTTTAACTGACTATGTGAGATTGTTTTCCAAAAGAGATTGCAACAATTCACACTATGAGTTCCTATGTCCCTACAGGCTCACACATGCTGTGCTGTGGGTTGGGTTCCCTGGAAAATAGCCCTTTAGAGCTGTTGAGCCTGGAGGCAGAGTTGGACTTCTGTATCTCACATCATGAATCCAAATCAGGGAGAGGGCATAATCTTGGTCAAGACCTCTCTCTCTGACTGAGAAACATTCTTGGAGAAGGAATCAATTGAGAGTTGTCAGCCGCCCACACTCTGCGTAGCAAGAATAATTCTTCAGTCTTAAAGGGGAATCTGGCCCCATCATATAAGCAAAAAAATTATTTCATTATTGTTTTAATTCGCATTTCTCTAAATACTAATGTGGGTACATATTTCACATGTTTTTGGCCATCTGGAATTTCTCTTCTGCTTGTTCATACCCTTTACCCATTTTTCTTTTGGCTGTTAGCTTTCTTATTATTCTTTTGTATAAACTCTTTGTATACTAGGGAGAGTAAATCTTTGTTATCATATGAGTTACAAATCATATGTAATTCCATTTAATTTATCTCTTTTTTTGCCAAATATATTAGGGGACTGACAGGAACAGGTAGCACACTCAAAGGTTTTAACTGAAAAATAATTTAATAAAAGGGCTATGCTCAGAGATGCAGGTAGCATTACAGAAACCAACAAAGATACTAACAATGAGAAAGAGCTGCCTCTACTGCTAGGTCTTAGGAATAAGAAGAGAGAAAGTAACTAGCAGAGTCTGATAAAAGCTGGAGATGTGGAATAAGAGGTGGATAGGTGATAAATAAAAGTTAGCCTCTTGAGGCATGGGGTTAGCCAGAGAAGAACATAGAGAATAATGAGTGGGAGGAGGGAAAATACAGAACAATCAATATACCATATAAAACATTTTAACTTTCTGTGTATACAACATTTCAATTTTTTATAAGCTGTTATTTTTTATAACTTTTGATTTTGAAATACTAGTAGTTCAAGACTCACAAGAAGTTGGAAAAATACATAGAGCTCCTGTTTACCGTTCCCCAATGAACATAAACATATTAAATATAACCATAGTACATTGTCAAAACCAGGAAATATACATGGGTACAATGTAATTCACTTGGATGCAGATCTTACACAGATTTGTACCAGTTTTTACATGCACTCATTTGTGGTGTGTGTTGTGTGTGTTTTGTGTAGTTCCATGAAATTCATCATAAGTATAAATTGGAGTACACATCACCACAGTCAAATACAGAATTGTTCCATCACCACAGAGAAACCTTATTGAATTAACCCTTAATAGTAATATTCCTCTCCCAATCCAAACCCCTAGCAACTAGTAAAACCTCATTCGCTATAATTTTGTAACTTTTAGGATGTTATATAAGTAGAATCATACAATATGTAACTATTAGAAATTCTTTTTTTCTCTGTCTACTATAATGCTATTGAGATTCATCCAAGTAGATATATATCTCAAATTTCTTTCTTTTCATTACTGAGTGGTATTCCATGTGTGGACATACCACAGTTTGTTTACCCATTTATCCAATGAAGGATGTTGGCTTGTGTCCAATCTTTGGCCATTACAAATAAAGCTGTTGAAACTTCCATGCCATATTTTTGTGTGAATATAAGTCTTCATTTATCTGAGTCAAATGTTCAAAAGGGCAATTGCTGGATTACATGAAGATTTATATTTAACTTTATAAGAAGCTTCTGTTTCCACTTCTGGGAAGACATAGTACATGCAATTTTCTCTATTTCCCATGTTATAAACAACTAAAAACTCTGAACATTATGAATAATCAAAAAATGCAAGCAAACAAACAAACAAATAACAAAACTCCCACAAGACCACTCTGAAAAATGGAATAAAAAAGACAGGCAAGATCAAAAGAATGACAGAGTGCTGAGTTCTTTCCTTGCCCCATACATTTCAAACTTAGAGCTAAAGATATTAGTAACCCACAAATGCCCATGGATGCAGACATAAAAGAAAAAATCCAACAAAAGCCTACTGCCAGACAAGACAAAATTTTACATAACCAGTACATTTCAGCTAACATAATAGGAACACACACACACACACACACATACACACACACAAACTATGCCTCACTCCACCAGCAAGGCAAAGTAAGGAGCAGAGCCTTTGTTAGGCTGCAATGAGGCAATGCCCACCCTTCATCCCCCACCCATTACAGAAGAGATCAGAGTACGCCAGTCTGGAAGTTAGACTTCATCCTCATCAGATGGTACAGAGGCTTACACAGCATCACTGTGTTATGGATGGAAGTGAAACACTTGGGGTGAGGGGAAAAGAATTTACTGAGGCCCCCAGAGGAGGATGGGATTTTGTGGAAAGCTTTATTAATGATGTAAACTTAAGGGAGTTTTCCTCCAAAGTCCCATCTTCATCCTTTTGTCACATCCTTCCAGCTGTGTCTCAGCAGAGCTAGAATTAAGGCCACTGCCCAGAATTTCTGCTCCACATTAAAGCGCAGTCCAATCTGACAACTGGCTGTTTTAGCTTGTGTTCCCAGCTGCAGTCATTGTGTGTGGGGTCCCTATGGCCATGGAGCATGCAGCTGCTAAGGCCACATGGCAGACTAGCAAAGGGGCAAGTGTGGGTCATGGACCAAGAAAGTGAGAGGAAACTAGAAGGCCAGTTGGAAAAGAAACTCATTGAGGATTTTAACCTAAGATTTCACAGACCTGCATCGGGGTCCACCTTTCTAGCCAATGGTCTTTTTCCAGGCTAGATTGATAGGCAAATACCTCCTCCCCTCCTCCAAATTCATTGACTCCCCTTTTGTTCAAACCCTTTGCCCAGTGATCTGCAGGGAATGGACAGCTGGTTCCTTGGGAAGGCTGAAGTTGTAGCTTCTGAACTGCTTAGTTGACCACACTTAAAATGTTGGGCCTCCATTTTGCTCTTTTCCTATTATTAACTACATAGTTAGGATGATAAATGGAGACCACCACAGGAGCCAGCCCAACCACTCCCACCCAGAAGTAATGAGAAGGCCTATCCTTTGGTGTGAACGAAGACATGGTAGGGTACCTGAATTGTATTTCTCCCTGGTAGTATTTAGTCAGTGTTCCCACTTCCTCTACCAGAGAAGTGGCAGAGGAATTCAATTAAAACAGAAGGTTTAAATAGGATCCAGAGTTGGATAACATAATACAAAAATGTTCAAGTGTCAATAAAAAAAAAATCACTCATCACAGCAAGAACCAGCATGAAAACTGCATGAAAAATAATGATCCATAAATGCCAACACCAAGATGGCACAGATGTTATCATTACCTGACACGGACTTAACGTATCCATGATAAAAATGCTTCAGTGAGCAATTATACTTCCAACAAGTGAAGAAAATAGTCTCAGCAAAGTAGAAGATATAAAATGAGTCATATAGATATTTTAGAACTGAAATATAGAATAACCAAAATAAAAGCCCAGGGAGTGAGTGAAACAATGGAGGGGACAGAAGAAAGGGTCCATAAACTGGAAAACAAAACAACAAAATGATCTGATCTGAATAACAGAGAGAAAATAAACCAGGAAAACAAAAGCGCAGAGCCACAGGGACCTGGCATTTGCATAATGTGGGTCCTTCAGGGAGAGGAGAAAGAGGGCCAAGCTAAAGGAGTGCTGGAAGAAATAAAGGTTGAGAACTCCTCAAATTTAACAAGAGACATAAACTTATAGATTCAAGAAGCTGAAAAAACCTTAATTGGGATAATCCCAAAAAGATCCATGCCACCACGCATTATAATTAGACTCCTAAAAACTAAAGACAAAGAAAAAAATCTTGAAAGCAGCAGAGAAAAACAATTATCTTACTTATAAGGGGAAAATAATTCAAATGACAGTGGATTTCTCATTTAATGGAAGAAGATTACAAGAAAGTGGAACAAATTTATCTTAAAAGTTGAAAGACCCCAAATTTTATATCTAGTAGAAATATTCTCCAGGAACAAATCAATGGGAAATCAGCACATTCTCAGATTAAAGAAAACTAACAGAATTTGTAGCCAGCAGATCTGCCCTACAATTGGCTAGAATAAGCAGGAAGTGAAAGATGAAAATAGGACCAGGTAGAAGAAAAGAGGAGTCAAGAAAAAGTATGGGAAAACACAACAGGTTTTCCTTCTCTGACTCTTTCTGCTATGGTTTCAAATGTACATAGAGGAAACAGTTAACATATTTATATTATAAATAGGGGAAGGCAAAGGGATGTAAAAGGAAGGAATATTTCTATACTTACCTGAACTGATAAAAAAATGATAATACCAGTAAACTGTGGTAAGTTACAATAATCAAGACTGCGGGTATTGGTGGAGGGATAGAGACATAGATAACAATGGAACAGAAAGACTAGAGAACTCAGACACAAACCCACATGAATATGCCAAAGGATTCTTGACAGAGGAACAAAAATATGTTACATTAAGAAAGAATAGTTTTTTTTAAGAAATAGTGCTAGAACAATTAGACATTCATTGATACATAAACGAATCATGGCCCATGTTTCACACCTTATATAAAATTTAGCTTGAAGTAAATCATGGACTTAAAGGTAAAACTTTCAGAAAAAAAAGACACAGGAGAAAATCTTAGGAATTGAGGGATAAACAGAGTTCTTATGCTTGATAGTAAAATCATGATCCATAAAATGAAATATAATACTTTCAACAATAAAGAATTATAAAAAAATTACAGATGACAAAAAAAACTAAACAAAAACCAATTCAATTAGAAAATGAGCAAAAGATATGAGAGACATCTCATCAAAATTTAAAGCTTTTGCTCTGTGAAAGACCCTTTTAAGAGAAAATATTTGCAAACCTCATATCCAACAAAGCACTAATAGCTAGAATATATAAAGAACTCTCAAAACTGTAGCATTAAAAAGAAGAATCTCTTACCCACTGAGACAGCATGGAGGCACCTGGAGAGTATCATGCTAAGTGAAATAAGTCAGTCAGAGAAAGACAAGTATCACATAATCTCACTCACATGTGGAATCTAAGTAACAAAATAAACTAATGAACTGAGTGGATCCAGAGACATGGAAGCATGGAACAGAGTGAGGAATCTCAGAGGGAAGGCAGGGAAGGGTGGGTGAGTGGGAGGTAATCAAACAAAGACCTTGTATGCATATATGGACACAGACAATAAGGTGGCGAAGGCCTGGGGCAGGGGGTGGGGTGAGCCTGAGGGAGTTAATGGGGGGAAAAAGGAAGGCATATACAGTACTTTAAAGAATTACAAAAAAATTACAGATGACTAAAAAAACTAAACAACAAAAATCAATTCCATTAGCAAATGAGCAAAAGATATGAAGAGACATTTCACTGGAGAAGATAGACTAAAGGCAAGTAAGCAAATGAAAAGATCAGTCATTAGGAAAATGCAAATTAAAGCTACAGCAAGATATCATTATATACCTACCCAAATGGCATAAATAAAAAATACTTGCAATACCAAGTGCTGGTTAGGAAGCAAAGAAAATGGAATGTAAAATGCTACAGAATCAATGGGAAATATTCTTGCAGTTTCTGTAAAAAAAAAAAAATGCAACAACCATACGATATAACAATTGCACTTTTGGGCATTTAACCAAGAGAAATGAAAACCTTTTTGACACAAAAACCTGAACATGAATCTTTATAGTCAAAAAAACCCAAAACTAAAAACAACACAGATACCCGTCAATGGGTGAATGGTGAAATGAATTTGGCACATCTGCAGAGCGTCCTCGGGTTACGTCGGACTCGCTGTACATCATTTCATAGTTACGTCGCCATCTCCCATTTATTTATAAAAAAGAAAAGTTCCGTCATTTCGACATATGTACATATGTTCTTTATGTTTTTTATTTATTTACCACAAGTAAAGGTCAGGAATTGTTATCTTTCTTTTACATTTTTTTTATTGTTTCACTTCATTACTGCTGTGTCTGTGCTCCATGTGAGTGATGTAGGTGCTTATGTAGTGGGTTCCAACTTACGGCGAAAATCGCATTACATGGTGCCAGGATCTCGATGTAACCTGAGGACCGCCTGTTATATCAAGGAATAATGCTCAGCAACATAAAGATAGCAACTATTGATACATGCAGTCACCTGAATGAATCTCTAGAGAAATATGTTGGTAGAAATAAAGCAAATACTAAAGTTACCTATTATAGTACTCCACTTATTTAACATTAGAAGCCCATTGCAGGAAGATTCCTGCAAGAATAGGGCTTCCTGAGCCGGAGCGAAGCAGAGAAGGGAGCAAAGACCACCGAGGCAGGCTTCGCTCCCTTCTCTGCTGCCTCGCTTCCTCCTATCTCTGCTGCCTCAACTCCCTCCCTCCTCTGCTGCCTGGCTATCTCCCTTCTCTGCCGCTTGGGTCCTTTCTGCAGCACTTGGCTTCCTTCTAGGCTGTCTTCAATCTTCACTCAGTGCCTGTGTATACAAATTAACTGCCATCTTGGCTGGGTTAATTTGCATACAGCCACTCTGATTGGCTGGTGGACTTGGCTTGGCTGATGGGTGTGGCTTAGGTGTCTCAGAGTGATGTTTAATTTGCATATGACTCTTTTATTAGGTAAAATTCTTGGTACAGCAGAGGGTTAAGGAGGGGATGGAGTGGAAGGGATATGAGTGTGGCCATAGAAAACATGAGGGATCCTTGAGGTGACAGAAGTGTTCTGTATCTTGACTGTCAATGTCAATAGCCTGTCAATGATAATGTGCTGTAGTTTTAAATGAAAAATTATAACCTCTCTGCAAAGAAATAGAATGCAAAAACAGAGAAAGAACCATATAGAGAACTGAAATTGTACTACAGTTCTGCCAAGTGTTATAGGTGAAGGAAACTGGGTAAGGCATATATGGAATCTCTGTATTGTTCTTTACAACTGCATGCAAAACCACAAATATCTCAATCTAAGAATTTTAATTAATAAAAAAATAAACTGTCAAATTCCTTTACAGAATGGTTTTACTGTTTTATTTTCATATCAACAATGATGAGAGAGATCCAATTTCTCTGCATTCTCACCAGCATTTGTTATATTCAACATCTAAAAATTCTAATAGATGTGCTATGGTGTCTAACATTTTTAACCTTTAAATATATGATGTATTAAAATAAAGAAGAGTTTTTCCTAAATATCAAGAAAGATCCCAGTTCCCTTTAGGAGGAGTTGCTATCTCCCCTGCCAACTACTGTATTTGCTTTCTTTATACTCCGAATGCTTTGTTTTCCCTTCTGAACTTGGCTTCCTGGAAGCTTATGCAGAGATTTTCCATCTGCAAGGGACTGACATACCCTCACTTATGCCACCACTCCGTCAGGCAGGCAGAGGAGGAGGAAATGACCCTAGTGGTGATGCTTATAGAAATTGGATTAGGAGCACTGAAAGGTAGAGACAGAATTAAACTCAATTCCAACCCAGTCCTCCAAGGAGAAGGGACATAATCCAGTCTAGGCTGAGGAAGGTTGTGATTGCAGGTCCTGCTCATGCTAGGCCAAGGATGACAGCCGAGGGAAATCAGGTCCAGGAGAAACAGGGCAAACACAATGCTTGCAAATCATAGAACAGAGATGGTCAGAATGGTGCAGAGGGCACCAACTTTTCCCAAGAGTTTCAAAGCAAGACAGCAGAGCATCAGAGAAGAAGACAGCCTAGTCCCCTGGGAGAGAGCTGGCTGCAGTGCCAGGCAACAAATAGCAGAGAGAGGCTTTCCTGCAGAATCCCCTCCCTGAGCGGGGAAGAAAGGGCCAGAGAGGACAGAAACCACCAGGAAGCCAAGAGACCTAGACAGAACAGGAGAGCACACCCACTCAGTTTAAATTCACACAATCTGGAGGTTTAGGCGGTTACATTCATTAACATTCTCACTTCTCTTTATTTCCAGAAGTGGGACATGCATTCAAAAGATAGTAGAATACCAATTTTAAACAGTAAGAATATAACCCAAGGTCAGAGTGTATAGGCACAATTTTTACACTCAACTACTATTGCTATCCCTGCAAATTGAGTTTTGGTGTATCATCCTTTTGCTCTTATGATTAGTTACAGAATGTTTGTATTTTTATTATATCAGTACCTTTTTTTAGTGTAAAATTCCTTACCTCCCTGTTGGAAGTTAGTATTTGCATAAATAATAAATAAACCATATTCAGCAAGAGAATGTTGAAATAAAAAACAAAGCAAGTCACATGTTTGGTGTAATAAGTTTTTTACTAAGAAGTGAACTTGACTCATTTACATATTTGAACAAAGTGAACATTTTTTTT